>NW_026507734.1:0-20471 GCF_026875155.1 Cherax quadricarinatus
GTGCCTTATTTTGTACCTTTACACCCATGGATAACAGGCCATTTGAATCCTGGGTGTAAAACATAGGGATACACTATGACGAGGCTCACAATGGAAGTGCCTTAACATAGGCGATTCTATGACGAGGCTCACTAGGGAAGGAACCTTACCATAGGGGTACCTATGATAGAGGCTATACGAGGGAAGGAGCCTTACACAGGGTTACATTACGTGATACACAAGGGAAGAAACCTTAACATAGGGGACACCTATAGACGAGGCACACAAGGGAGAAACCTTTAAACATGGGTTTATACCTATGACGAGGCACACTGGGGAAGAAACCTTACTTATTTTGGTGATACATATGAACGAGGTTCACAAGGGAAGAAACCTTAACGTAGGAAGTTACCTAGGAACAAGGTACACATTGAAGGACCTTAAATTAACCAGGGGATACCTATGACGAGGCGGGGGACTCAGAAGGGAACAACCTTAACAGTAGGCGATACCTATTACGAGGCTCTATGGAAGGTACATTAACATAGTAAATACCTATCCGAGGCTCACAAAGGGAGGAACCTTTTCAAGGGATACCTATGACGAGGCTCACAGTGAAGGAAACCTTAACTTAGGGGTTACCTTTGGCGAGGACAGGTCAACGAGAAGGAACTTATCGTTGTGTGACATGCAAGAGTACGGTAACCTTTATTCGGCGCATGTACACACCCTCTTCACAGGCTCCCTCAACACGCGAACCAGGTAACTGAGGGTTGACGCGTGGGACCCAGTCTTTCAAAACCAGAAACAAGGTTCCAGCCAATAAGAGATGGTTTTTGGCAATCGCAGAAGTTATGTGAGGTACCACTCTCCCTGTCTGCCCTGGTTTTCATTCCATTTAGAGTGGTGGAAGGCTGGTCTGCTTTCTTGTGGCTTCTATTCTGCCTTGTTTACCGTGGGTGCACTAATAAAATATCACTGTACATAGTATATATAGTGTACATACTTCTGTTCTAAATTTGGTGATAGATAATATAAGTCAAACACTTTTCTGTCGTGCTTATTTTGCTCATTTACACCCAGGTTAACAGGGCCATTTGGAATCCTGGGTGCAAAACATAGGGTACCCTTTGACGAGGCTCACAATGGAGGGATGCTTAACATAGGGTTAACTATGCACGAGGTCACAAGGGAAGGAAACCTACCTTAGGGGTTAACTATGAAGAGGCTAACGAGGGAAGGAACCATTTAACACAGGGATAACCCTTTTACGAGATACACAGGGAAAGAAACCTTAACATAGGGGACACCTATGACGAGGCACACAAGGAGAAAACCTTAACATAGGGTATACTATGACTCGAGGCACACAGGGGAGAAAACCTTATAATTTGGCGATACATATGACGAGGCTTCACAGGAAGAAAAAAAATATAAAAATATACCTTTTACGTAGGAGACTACTATGACCAGGTTTAAAAACCCCCCCACATTGAAGGAACCTTTACACAGGGGATACCTATGACGGAGGCTCTGAAGGGAAGCAACCTTAACATAGGGGATACCTATCACGAGGCTCACAAGGGAAGGAACCTTAACAGACCAGTTTCACCCATTCGGATATTGGGATATTGGCAGTTTGGAAGAGTATTATTTTTATTCATATATGCTTCTAATACTTGTTGGTCTGAGCGCTGTGCAAAGGACAGTGTTTTGTGTGAGTGAGGTGAAAGTGTTGAATGATGATGAAAGTATTTCCTTTTAGGGGATTTTTTTCATATTATGAAAACGTGGGTGGCACCAGCGAGATGCCACTGAGTGTTAATTCCCGAGTAGGAATAACCCACCATGGTTACTGTCAGGGAGGCTGGAGTGGGATATAACACCATCAAGGGCTACTGTCATGGGAGGCTGGAGTGGGAATAATAACACCACCGTGGCTACTTGTTAGGGAGGCTGGCAGAGTGGGAATAACACAAAGATGTACTGTTCTAGGGGAGGGCTCGGAGTGGGAATTACACCACCGATGCTACTGTTAGGAAGGCGTGGTGGGAAATTAACACACCGATGCTACTGTTATGGACGGCAAGTAGTCAACAAAACTGTAGGCTGGAGGTGATGTCTGGTAGTCAGTAAATGTGGGGCTGATATTGCTGTCCTGGGAGACAGAAATGGTGTAGTGGAGATACTGTCTGGGTGACACGTATATGGTTATGCTGGACGGTACTGTCCTGGGAGACAGTAATGGTGAAGCTGGAGCGTACTGTCTGGGAGACAGTAATGTTGAAGTGGAGATTTTGTCCAGGTGTCGGGAAAATTATACGCTTGAAGGAATAACATCATAAAATGACCTCATAGGGGTCAGGAGCATAGTAGGGAAACTAGTGTAGTCAAAAGTCATGATAAAACCAATATTGCAAACTAGAAAATACCGCAGGCAATAGCAAACAAAGGACTCCAATAGCAATACTGAGGATTATAAATTACCAAAAACAACTTGGTGGTGCTCCCATTCACATTGTGGTGCCTAGGGATGATGAAGTAAGGACAGGGAACATTGCACCAACAGGGAATACTGTCACAGAAAACCAAGGCAAAGCGGAAACAAAGCCTGCTGCCATACTATGCACTTGGTATCTGCTGGCATGGGCAAATCTGGAAAAACAGGTGGGACATGCAACTATGACACTAGAAAATGCCATGCCCCCATATGGACAACAGGAATATGCAAACTCCACTTCCCTGTAAGCTCTTTTCACCCTGAAATGTGTACACTCTTCAGTTACAGGAAAGACTGTGTATAACTTAAATTGCCATGTCATACCATCTAAAGGGGACAAAAAGATACTAAAATCCCAGGCCATGGGAAACCTGGGTAGCCACAGCACTCAAGTGGGATAGGTTTTTTAGTGCAGGAAGGAAAAAATAAATACTGGCAGGTAAATGCAGAAAACCTGTACACTCCAAATCCAGTCATTCCTGGAGTGGAACCCAGTCGTATGGCCTCCACTTCCAAACAACAGATACAGTATTAATGCCGGAAAAAATCCCCCCCAGTACCAACAAATACCACCAGTCGATAACATTCTTCTTTGCAAATATTACAAGGGTCTCCTAAAGCCAGACAACAAACAACAAAAATACCTTTCAATCCGTGGACTGCTTGCAGAGGCATAGCAATGTTTCGCGGTTTTCACTTGAGACCACATAAAGGAATCACTTGGACAACGAAATATGGATCCCAGGTTACAAACCTATCAGATGTGACAGACGTGAACAGGCAAAAAGGGGGGGGGGTTGGCCTGTACATTGCAAGAGTCACTTGTTTGCACAGAACGGGCACTTTAATGCATCAAATGATGTAGTGGAAGTTTAGCAGTAAGGTCGAGAACCAAAACCTAGTCTTTGGTGGTAGTTACAAGCCCCAGACAGCAACTTCCGCCCAATTCCAGGAACTGCTGTTAATATTGACCACTGTTCTGGAATATCTTCAGCTCCTGCACCAAACATCTTGCTCCTGGGGGATTTCAACTTAAGGCCCTAAAATGGAGGTATATAGCAAATAATATTGTTGCAGTAATAAACACCAGGAGGCCAGCTCTGATTGAAACTACACTCACACGAGCTTTTAAATCTCTGACACAAAAATTCAATTTATAACAGCAATAATAGAGCCTATAGACTGGAGATTACATAGACTCATCTTCACTAACATTGGATGATCTGATAAGAAATGTCACCATATCTCAAAAAACAATATACTCAGATCCACGACATAATTGAGGTTCATACATGTATGCGTGGAGCCCCAGACCGGACAAAAGGGGGACTAGTCACGAGGGGAGCTTTCACCAAATTCAACTTCAATAACAAAAAAAATAAAGTGGGACCAAGTAAACCAAAGTCCTAACCGATATAAGACTGGGAAGATACACTAAGCAACACAGACCCCAAACTTATATGCCTGAACAGATTAACTCGGTGGCACTCGATGTAGCACAAGGCTTATTCCTCTAAGAAAAGGCAGGAGTTTAGATGTAAAATAGAAAGAGACAAGGCGCTCCCTTTACAGGCGACGGAAAGATAACAGAGCGGCTAAAAGAGGTCAATATATCTGAAATGCGTAGGGGAGGAACTGGTCAGAGAGAAATTAGCAAGCATCGAACTTAAGCTTGAAAGAATCCTTTAGGAGTCCAGGAATCGCGTGAAGAACTAAAAGCCATAAATGAAATCGAAGAACCACGTTTCTTCTCCTATGCCCAATCAAAATCGAGAACATTCGTCCAGTATTGGGGTCCCCTACTTAAACAAGCTGGGTCACTTCACAGATGACTGCAAGGAATGATTTGTGAGCTACTCAAGACCCAATATGACTCAGTTTTTTGAAGACCGCTGTAACCAGACTGAGTAGTCGAAGATCAAAATGAATTTTTTATGAGAGAGCCACAAAATTTGATTAACACAAGCCTATCGATGTTATCCTGACGCCAAATGACTTCGAAACAGGGCCGATAAATGACATGCCCTTGCACTCTGACCGGGCCAGACTCACTGAGAACTCTGATGTTCATCAAGAACTGCAAGGATATCCCCTATCACGAGGGCTTTTCATTCCTATGGAGAGGGAGCATGGACAGGGGGGTCGTCCCATCTGTTACTAAAAACTCTAAAAAGAAACATAGACCCCACTCCACAAAGGGGCAGTAAGCAATAGGCAAAGAACTACTGACCAATAGCACTAACACCCATATCATAAAATCTTTGAAGGGTCCTAACGAAGACAAGTTCACCACCCATCTAGAAACCCATCAGTTACACAACCCAGGGCAAACATGGGTTAGAACAGGTCCGCTTCCTGTCTGTCTCTTATTGGATCACTACGGACAAGGTCTCTAAATGCACTAGAAGACAAAAAGAATGCAGATGTAATATATACAGACTTTGCAATAAGCCTTCGTCAAGGTGTGACCATGGGCGTAATAGCGCACAAAAATGAGTGCTAAAGGGAATAAACAGGAAATGTCGGTCGATGGATCTATAATTTCCTCCACTAACAAACACAGAGAGTAGTCGGTCAACAGAGTAAAGTCTGAGGCAGAGCTACGGTGAAAAGTCTGTTCCACAAGGCACAGTTACCTAGAGCTCCCATATTGCTTACCCCGCATCCTCATATCGGACATAGAAAAGGATGTCGCCACAGCACCCGATCATGCATGACAGTTCTTCCATTGCAGACACTGCAAGGCTCCAGGCGGACATTCAACCAAATCTTTCAGTGGGCTGCGGGGAAAACAATATGAAGCTTCATCGTTGAGAAATTTCATTTACTCAGATATGGTAAACATGAGGAAATTAAATCTTCATCAGAGTACTAAAACAAATTCTGGCCACAAATAGGAGCGAAACACCAACGTCAAAGACCTGGGGAATGATGATGTCGGAGGTCTCACCTCAAGGCCAATAACATTGTATCAATCGCATCTGCTAGAACATTTGACAGGATGGATAATGAGGAAAACTTCAAAAAACTAGGGAGGCCAGCCATGATTGACCACTTTCAGGTCACTTGTTCTACTCTAGGCTGGAATATGCTGCACTCTAACAGCACCTTTCAAGGCAGGTGGAAATTGCCGACCTAGAAACGAAATGTACACAGAGAACTTTCACGGCCCGCATAACGGAGATTAAAACACCTTCATGTTTACTGGGAGCGCTTGTGGTTTCTAAACCTGGATTCCTGAACGAGGAGGGAGAGGATACATGATTAATACACCTGGTAAAATCCTAGAGGGACTAGTACGAACTAGCTCACGAAGATCACTCCTACGAAAGCAAAAAGACTTGGCAGACGATGCACCATCCCCCAAATGAAAGCAGGAGTTGTCACTAGCACGTTAGAGACCATACAATAAGTGTCAGGGGCCGAGACTGTTCAACTGCATCACAGCATACATAAGGGGATGACCAACAGACACCCTGGCCTCAGTCTCATAGCGGCTCTGGGACAATCACCTTAAAAGTCAGTTTGATCATCCGGGCGTGGCTCGACGTTGGTTTGCGTGCCAGCCAGCAAGCAACAGCCTGGTTGATCAGGGGCTGATCCTCCAGGAGGCCTGGTCACAGACCGGGCGCGGGGGCGTTGACCCCCGTATAATCTCTCTCCAGAGTTAAACTTCCCAGGGTAAACACTTGGTGACGTTCAGGGAGGCTGGAGTGGGAATAACACCACCATGGATATGTCTGGGTAGGATGGAGTGGGATTAAACTCACCACATGGCTACTGTCAGGGAGGATGGGTGGGAATAACACCACCGATGCTACTGCTCAGGAGGCTGAAGTGGGAATAACATCACCGAATGGGGTTACTGTCTGGGAGGGCTGGTTGTCGCTTTTAATCAAATCATGTGTAATAAAATATAAATTAATAATATAATAACATAAAAATAATTACATTATTAATAATAATAATAATAATAATAATAATATATAATTATATATTATAATGAATTATAATACTTTGCGGACCTCTGTCAGCCTCAGAGATATCTCTGAGTTACCTGTCCTTGCCACGTGGAGGCCAGTGGTCGTCTTCTTTAAGGTCCCCATCCCACCTCGCCTTCCCCAGGTTCCATGTGTCCAGGAAAATTCATCCGTGGGTCCCGGATGTCTCCATTCCTAATTTCCCTTAGGTCAGCCTCGCCTTCTCTTTCTTTCTTCGCCACCTTCCAGCCTCAGCCTTCCCCAGGTTCACGTATTCCAGGAATCATCTGTTTGCATCCGGATGTTTTTCCTTCCTCACTTCCCTAAGGTCAGACTCACCTAACCGGTTTTCTTGCTGTCCCCAGGTTCATGTATCCAGGAATCTTCCGTCTACCGCCTGGACATCTTCCTTTCCCCACTTACCTAGTCAGCCTCAACTGCACTGTATTCTTGCATGCCAAGGTTCTTCATGTATCCAGGGATCCATCCGTTCGCTCCCAGTTCTGTCTCCCCTTCCCCCTTACCCCAAGGGTCAGCCTCAACGAACAACTTCCATCAAGTTCAGGTATCTGGAATCCATCGTTCGCCTCCCAGGGTGTCTTCCCCTTCCACAATTTCACTATGGGTAGGACGGTGCCTTCCCCCGGATCGTGTCATCCAGGATATCCACTTATGTCACTCATCAGGTGTTCCCTTCCCCTCTTCCCAAGGTCTGCGGTTTTATTTGCCGGCCGCAGTGGCTGGGATATGTTTACAGGTAATCCTTCCGTCTACGACGGATATTTCACTTCCCCACTTACAAGGTCAGCCTCAACTGCATGTATTCTATGCTTGCTCAGGTTCATGTATTCCAGGAATCCGTTCGGCTCGCTCGGATGTCTCCCTTCCCATTACCAAGGTCAGCTCAACAACAACCTTCTAAGTTCATGTATCCAGGAAACCATCCGCTCGCTCCGGTTGTTCTTCCCTTCCCATGTCCTAAGGTCGACGGTGCATTCCCCGGCTATATAGTTATGGATTCCTGGAGTCTCTTTTGTACCTGAGTGAGACTCCCTTCACCTCTTCCCAAGGTCAGCGGTATTCTTGCCATTCCCAGGATCATGTATCCCAGGAAATCCTCCGTCTACCGACGGATATCTTCCCTCCCACTTATCCCAGGTGTTCTGCCTCAACTGCTTTGTTATTCTTGCCTTGCCATGGTTCATGTATCCAGGTATCCATCACGCTCGCTGCCGGATGGACTCCCTCTTCCCCACTTACCAAGGTTCAGCCCTCAACAACAACCTTCACTCAATAGTTCATTATAGGAATCCATCCCGCTCGCTCCGCGATGTATTCCCTCCCCATTCCCTAAGGTCGGACGGTGCATTCCCCGGGATCAGTGTCTCCAGGAGTCCACTTATGTCACCTGAGTGGACTCCCTTTCCCACTTCCCCTGGTCGCGGTATTTTTGCCATCCCAGGATCATGTATCCAGGAATCCTTCCGTCTACCGCCGGATTCTTCCCTTCCCCTCTTACCAAGGTCAGCCTCAAAACTGCATGTATTCTTGCCTTGCTTCAGGTTCATGTATCCAGGAATCCATCCGCTCGCTCGGATGGTCTTCCTTCTCCATTTCTCTAAGGTCGGCGGTGCCTTCCGGATTCAGTGTATCCAGGAGTACAACTTTGTGTCACCCTGAAGTGGACTCCCTTCCCAATTACCCCAGAGTCCAGGGTGACTTCCCAGGATATGTGTCTCAAGGAGTTCTCTAGTGTCACCTCACCCCCGGTGGACTCCCTTCACCCACTTCCCCAGATAGTCGCGGTTGCCACCTTCAGTGACCTCGCGCATGGAAACTGGGTCTTGTCTAGGTGGTCTACGGTTTGAGCTGTCAGGTGGGTGGAATTACTGGAGGTGCATCACACTGAAAACTGCGTTCCAGTAATTACACCATCAAGACAGCCGCGACCGTTGGTCAGCTAGACGCCACAAGCTGCCTCACATTTCGGCCACCTCTGAGTGGCTAATTAACATGAATTTGGGTAATCCTTTTATGTTACCACTTATGAAAATATACTGAGAACAGTTGTTTTTTTACTTATTTAGCCGTTTAAAAGTTATTTGAGAGTGTTTTTTTATTGCAGATGAATTCCCAAAATGTTGGTTAATTTGTCACCACCATCATAGCTATGTTAAATATTTCACTGCTTTCATTTTTGTTTATTTATCCGTCTTTTTTACATTGGCACTGAAAGATAAACAAGCGCAAGAAATTGTTTGCATTACACACATATATACGTATTTTCACAAATATTTATAGGTGACGAGATATATACACATTACCTTACTCATCATCATTATAACTTACACTTGCATGCATAAAAAATTCACACGCAATCCCATGTACTACAAATACGCACACAACAATGTACACAGTTAGCTCCTATCACTATAATATGTCTGTGAATCACACATACTTGCACACAAACACATATCATCCAAGCCCATCCCACGAACACTTATGTTCAAATAATGGTGTACACATTCTAATAGACATACATGTACTCGTCCAATAATTAAACATTGTAGCCGAGACCAATTATATGGGGAAATTTAGTTATGAGTATTTGCTTCAATATTCAGGAATATCTAAGACAAATAAAATGTTGGTTTACAGTAATTTGAGAACTTTGTTTGTGTAACTTGTGAATATTTAAAGATGCTGACACGACTGAGGCGCCTAGTGGAGGACTGTGTGCCAATGTGCACATTGTTATTATGTACACATTAAATACTGTGTTGTGTATGTGGACATTGCAAATGTGTGTTGATGTTTGTCATAGTGTACATGTTGTGTGATGGTATGATTGTCTTGTGTGCATATTGTGTGATGATTGTCATGTGTACATGTGTGTTGATGTTGTCATGTGTCAACATGTTGTGTGTTGATGATTGTCTTGGGCTACATGTTGTGTGTGCTGATTGTCTGTGTACTTATTGTGTGTTGATGTTTGTCATGTGTAAATGTTGTAGTGTTGATGATTGTCATGTGTACTGTTGTAAGTGATGATTATAATGGGTACATGATGTATGTTGATCGTCATGTGTGGCGTGTTATGTACACTTAATAACGTGCTATTGTGTTGTGTGTTGACCATATGTACATGTGTGTTGAGATTGTCTGTGTACATGTTGTGTTGTTGAAGGATTGTCATGTGTACATGTTATGATACACATTTAATACACGTCATTTTGTATGTGTGCCATGTGTACATGTTGTGAGTTGATGATTCGTCATGTGTACGTGTCCTCCTATTATGTTTTACATTAATTCAACGTGGTTTATTGTGTATGTGTACCATGTGACATGTGGTGTGTTGATTGTCATGTGTCCATGTGTGTGTTTGATAGTCTTGTGTACATGTTATTATGTATGAATGCTTTTAACATGTATGAATATCGCGTGTGTACATGTTATTGTTTATGTATGAGTGAAAGTGGTAATCTCTAAATATCTCCATGATAAATTGCAACGAATTTAAATAACTTTCGTTTTTCGCTGTTTCATGAATGAATTTGATAGGTCGCATAGGTTTGTATATATACAATACATGCATGTACATGTAAAATGTGTGTACGAGTTTTAAACACGTTTGTTAATAAAGTTCTGACTCTACATGATATATATATATATATATAAAGTTATATATATATATTTATATATATATTATATTATATATATATATATAATATATAATTTATATATATATATACATTAATATTAATATATATATATATATATTATTCTATGCAATAAGATCACAGTAACTGGTGTTTTTAAAGTATGCAAAACAACCACTGTGAAAGGAGTAGTGAAATTCCTAAGCGCTTTACATGACTATCACATTGTCGGTGAGTAGTCTCGAAAGCGCTGGGAATTTCATATCTTTCACACCTGGTTGTTTTATGCATATATATTTTTTTTATTATTTTTATTATCACTCTGGCCGATTTTTTCCCACAAATGGCGGGTGGCATGAAAAGGAAAAACTTTCACCATCATTCACTCCATCACTGTCTTGCAAGAAATGAGGTGATTTTACACTACTATTTTTAACTGCAACATTTACACCCCTCCTTCAGAGTGCAGGCACTGTTACTTCCCTTCTCCAGGATCAAGTCGGCCTGCGGTTTCCTGAAACCTTCATAAATGTTACTTTGTCACACTCCTTACAGCTACGTCAAGTATTAAAAAACCATTTCGCTCCATTCACTCTATCAATCACGCTCACGCACGCCTGACTGGAAGTACCAAGCACCTCGCACACAAATCTCCTTTACCCTCTCATCCTTTTCCTAGGCCGACCCTACCCCGCCATTCCTTCCACTACAGATTGATACAATCTTGAAGTCATTCTGTTTCGCTCCATTCTCTTACATGTCCGAAGCACCTCAACCAATCCTTCTCAGCCCTCTGGGACAACTGGTTGGTAATCTCGCACCTCCTCCTTACTTCTCTAACTACGAATTCTATGCATTATATTCACCACCACACATTGCCCTCGACATGACAATCTCCAACTGCCTCAGCCTTCTCTCGCTGAAACATTCATTCTCCCATGCTTCATCACCCATATTAGAGCGTTGGTAAAAAACTATACTCTCTACATACTCTCATACTTACTCTCATACATACTCATACTCTCAGGTAGCTACAACTAGGAACAGTGATTGATATATCTGTGGCCCCTCTATTTTATATTTATTATATTTACAAATATATATATATATATATATATATATATATATATTTTTTATATATGGAGTGTGAGAAAAGTAACATTTATGAGGGTCAGAACGAACCGGCAGGCCGGACTTGAGTCCTGGAGATGACGAAAGTACAGTGCCTGCACTCTGAAGGAGGGGTGTTAGGTGCAGTTTAAAAACTGTAGTGTAAAGCACCCTTCTTGGCAAGACAGTGTTGGAGTGAATGTGTGGTGAAAGTTTTTTCTTTTTCGGCGCCAACCTGCCTTGGTGGGAATCGGCCAGTTTTGTGATTATAAATAAATTAAATTAAAATAAAATATAAATGTATATTTATATATATAATATATATATATATATTTATATATATATATATATATATATATATATAATTGTGCCTCTTTGTGTCTGAAGACCAGACACAGTCATGGTAAGATTGTGGACAGTGGTGTCAGAGTGCACTGTGTGGATTAATCTCCATTGGTCTTAAGATGCAGTTAGAACTGATTTAAATTGGCTATGCTGTTTTTCTTTCGTAGAGGGAGTAATTACAATCTTGAGTTGTCATGTGTAGTTTGAGAACAATAATACGATAAAAGAACTTCAAACATGAATTTTATTGACTTATGACTCAGGGTGATGACAACAGTCAGTCCATCTGTCATCATTCTATCATGCAGGAGGAAGCCACATGTCTAATGGGTGCATCCAATCAAAAATAAGCTGATTCTTGGATGTCACTATCCTCCCGGCTCCGGCTGGGTTACAAGTACTCTATGCAGGTTAAAGCACCACACCAAATGTAGACGAAACGAAATGTAAACTTGCCAGATGGACTATTGTCCATCCCTGCGTCATTATGTACTGTAGTGGGATGAATTTTGAGACAAAACTAACTCAGAAATGTTCAAGAAATGGCATAGTATCTTTATCCACACAGTGGTATATTACTGATCATTCTAGAGAAATACCCTGACTTTGCTTGCTGAAAATAATGCAATTACCACTTGTGTGTGTGTGTGTGTTGTGTGTGTGTTTCTGTGTGTGTGTGTCCGTGTGTGTGTGTGTGTTGTATGTGTGTAGGGTGTGAGTTGTGTGTGTGTTTTTGTTTGTGTGTGTTTGTGTGTGTGTGTTGTGATTGTGTGTGTGTGTGTGTTGTGTGCGTGTGTGTGTGTGTGTGTGTGTGTGTGTGTGTGTGTGTGGGTGTGTGTGTGTGTGTGTGTGTGTGTGAGTGTGTATGTGTGTGTGTGTGTGAGAGAGAGAGAGTGTGTGTGTGTGTGACACCAACAAGCAATATTTGCACCAATAACTCACTACAGTTGTGACGCGTGTGGAAGTATGATTGCTCATTACTCTATAATTTGGGTCATGATTGTAAGCAATGTATAACGTAAGTAACCATTCTTACAGGGATTCTTACCTTTTGTAACTTATGAGTTTCATTACTTTGTACTAGTTCTGCTATCAAAACTTTGGGGGCCAGTCCCTGGACCCATTACGTACCTCTGTTAATCTGTAAATACCTTTGTAACTGGTCATGATTGTGACCCGACATAACTGGTGTTCATTCCTTTGTAATTGTTGAGTCATTACCTACTGTAATTTTCTCAGCTATCAAAACTTTGGAGTCAGTCCCTGGACCAATTATGTACGCCTCTGTAATCTTTTGCCTACCGCCACCAGGATGGGTATGGGGTGCACATAAACATATTACTCTATACCTAGCTAAACACTGGCTTTAAAAACACTTTGCCCCACTGTTATTTAGACTCTCTGAACACTTACTTAACACTCTGAACACTGTTATTTTAACAATCTGACCCTTCCACGCGGTTTTTAAACCACTTTTGAGCACAATTTAAACACTGTGAAAGTTCACAATACTCTTATGGCGGAAGGAATCCCAGAGGTACTTTAATTATTGGTTAAATCTAGGGGAATAGCGACTTCCTGGTGTTCACGAGGCACATGATTATAGTTGTGGAAAATGTTTTCATAATGCAACAGAAACCTGTTTTACGACATTAAATGGAAAAAATCAACTATTCACTCGTTCCATAATGTAACTTTTGTGTCGTTCCTAACGAACTCTTTTGTGTCGTTCCATAATGGTTATTTTGTGTCTGTAATGCCAGCTTTCTTTCAGTGGTGGAATTCATCGAGGAACAACTTCACCAAACGTTTCATCCGAGAACTTTTATGGGTTGAATCTCACAACCCAAATTGCTCCAGGGTGTGAGATTTTGCTTCATAAACGTGGATTATTTAGTCGGTAGTGATGGTTCTCGTTAAAAATAGTCCATAATTAATAAACAGATTTTACGGAGAATTTTTGTCCAAAAAAACTGTACAATTTTATACTTACAATGTAAATATATTTAGAAATATGCAAGCATTGTAATATATAAGCAGAGACAGGTACACAATTAGAACCGAATTCTTGGTAGAAAGAATTTTAGAAACTTGTTAGTCTGAGATAAAGCAGGTTCGTCGCACTGCTGATGGTGCTTGCTTCCCTTCACTTATTATAATTCGGTTATTTGCGCTTAACTGAGATTTAACTAGGAACAGTCAGGTTAACGTTACTAACGAATATTTAATTCCAGGTATTGTTGTTGCGATCGTTTAGGAATACGACATGTAAACACGCTAGAAACTGGTATGACTATCAGAAGAATGTTAAAGTAAGGAGAGACGCTGTATAAAGTCTACGGATAGCACCCGCCGCATTTCATACTTAATCCCTTCGTGTGCATGGGAGTTCAAAAGACGGTACATAAGGGACAGGGACTGGGCCCCAAAGTTCTGACGCTGAAACAAGGTACAAAGGTATTGAAATTCACAAGTTTACAATAGTAATGGAATCATGTAAAGATTAAATTTACTTTGTTTATACGTGGTTTCAGTCATGATCAATTATAAATTAATGTGCAATTCACACATCCACACCCGGTCACGGTTCTGTAATGTGTTTTCAGTGCCAATATTAATTGTTGGGTCACACACACACACAAACACACACACACACACCCACACACACACACACACACACACACACTCACACACAACACACACCACACTCACTCACGCACGCCGACACACACCCACACCACACAAAATAGGTGGGTTCACACACACACACGAGCGTTCATACACGAGCGCACGCACTCATGCATGTATGAGTACACTAATACATCGCATCAAACAAGCACACAAGCGCCACACACAAAACTACACCACACAACACACCACACACACACACACACTCTCACACACACTCACACACTCCTACACACGTGGTATGCTTTTATTTACAGAGTGCCATGATCAGAGTTATTTTTCCAGTTTGGTCTGTAATGTACCACTTGTGAATAAAAATATTTTGACATATCTTGAACATTTATGAGCGAGTTTTTAATATTAATCACACTCCAGTTCATAATGACGCAGGGTGAGATAATTTCGTTTGGTCTACATCTGGTTGGGTGGTGATTTAACCTGCCAAAGATACTTGTAACCAGCGGAACCGGGCTGGTAGTTACATCCAAGAGTCTGCTTTATTTTGTTGGATGCCCCCCCACCCATAGACATGTGGCTCCTCCTGATGATAGAATGATGATCGATGGACTGATGTGTCAATCTCCCAGAGTCTTAAGTCAGTTAATTCAGTTTTGAAGTTCTTTTCGTTTATTGTTCTCAAACTGCTAACTGGCGAGCCAAGATTTTAATCTACCCACTCTTTGAAAGATACAGCTTAAGCCAGTTCATCAGTTCTGGTCATACATCTGAAGACCAAATTTGAGATGGAATCCACGCATTGCACTCTGCCTCACTGTTAAAAATGTACCATACCTGTGTCTGGCTTCTGGACACAAGCATGCCACAATTTATACTTATTGGTTGAGAGGCATTTATGGATGACAATGAACAGTTACAATTGAAGTTCAACCTTAGTACATGGACACATTTCAGTGCAAGGAGTATGGCAAACAGTTCTGTTTGAGGTCGACGGCTTAGTTATGATGCGTGCTTCCAATTTCTTTATGAGAGCCATCACTCTGTATGGCAACAGCAGCACTAACGCTGACACCTGTGGACTGGTGACAGAACCATCAACGAATATAATTGGGTAAGAGTGTGCTGTTATGACTAAGGTTTTCAATACTCTTTAGGCATATGTTCTGGCTTTCAAGGCGTAAGCTCTTGGGTCGTGATTGAAAGAAGTATTTTGGGGGGAAATGGAGGAATGGTAGTTTGGAATGGGGTAATATCCCATGGAGCGGGAGGTGCCGCTGATGCCTTGCTTAACACAGATCAGTATCTTGTTCATGCGGTTGTCGGTTCCAATTTGTTGCGATCCTATGGAGGGTTGTCCTACGAGTGCTGGGAATGTTCGGAGGGGCTTCTGTCCATGGATTTGAATGGGCCTCCCTGAAAATATTAGCACACAATCTTGGTTATTTTTTCATTCCTAACTAGAGAAAATCTAAAAAAAATACTACGACGTCATTTCCACAGGGAAAACACACATGTTCTTTCTAAACTATGAAATTAATTTTTCAGCCAATTGATTACAGTTAGCGTTGGAAATATAATAATAAAAAAGAAAAAGTAAGAGTATTTGTATTCCAGTTCTGGTAACCTAAAACATCAGTAAGATCGTTATTCCAGTTTGTAAAACATTTTGCACAACGTATAAACACAGATATGAAATAACACACATACACTTAATTTTTTTTTTTTTACATGTCGGTCGTCTCCACCGAGGCAGGGCCGCCCCCCCACCCAGAAAGAAATCCCCATAAAGAAAATATTTTCATCATCATTCAACACTATTATTCTCTCAACTAATCACTGTGTTTGCAGTGGTGCTCAGATACGACAGTTTAGATGCCCCCATCCAAGCTGCAATATCCCAAACCCCTCCTTTAAAGTGAGGCTTTGTGCTTTCCATTTCCAGGAACTCAAGTCCGGACTACATAAAAATAACCGGTTTCCCGTGAATTCCCTCACAAAATTATTACCGCTCCACTCTCCAACAGCTCGTCTGCCCCAAACATCATTCGTCTCCATTCACTCCTATCTAACACGCTGACCACATAGTTGCTGGATGTCAAGCCCCTTCGCCAAAAAACCTCCTTTACCCTCCCGCCAACCTCTTCGAGGACGACCCCTGTGCCTTATTTTGTACCTTTACACCCATGGATAACAGGCCATTTGAATCCTGGGTGTAAAACATAGGGATACACTATGACGAGGCTCACAATGGAAGTGCCTTAACATAGGCGATTCTATGACGAGGCTCACTAGGGAAGGAACCTTACCATAGGGGTACCTATGATAGAGGCTATACGAGGGAAGGAGCCTTACACAGGGTTACATTACGTGATACACAAGGGAAGAAACCTTAACATAGGGGACACCTATAGACGAGGCACACAAGGGAGAAACCTTTAAACATGGGTTTATACCTATGACGAGGCACACTGGGGAAGAAACCTTACTTATTTTGGTGATACATATGAACGAGGTTCACAAGGGAAGAAACCTTAACGTAGGAAGTTACCTAGGAACAAGGTACACATTGAAGGACCTTAAATTAACCAGGGGATACCTATGACGAGGCGGGGGACTCAGAAGGGAACAACCTTAACAGTAGGCGATACCTATTACGAGGCTCTATGGAAGGTACATTAACATAGTAAATACCTATCCGAGGCTCACAAAGGGAGGAACCTTTTCAAGGGATACCTATGACGAGGCTCACAGTGAAGGAAACCTTAACTTAGGGGTTACCTTTGGCGAGGACAGGTCAACGAGAAGGAACTTATCGTTGTGTGACATGCAAGAGTACGGTAACCTTTATTCGGCGCATGTACACACCCTCTTCACAGGCTCCCTCAACACGCGAACCAGGTAACTGAGGGTTGACGCGTGGGACCCAGTCTTTCAAAACCAGAAACAAGGTTCCAGCCAATAAGAGATGGTTTTTGGCAATCGCAGAAGTTATGTGAGGTACCACTCTCCCTGTCTGCCCTGGTTTTCATTCCATTTAGAGTGGTGGAAGGCTGGTCTGCTTTCTTGTGGCTTCTATTCTGCCTTGTTTACCGTGGGTGCACTAATAAAATATCACTGTACATAGTATATATAGTGTACATACTTCTGTTCTAAATTTGGTGATAGATAATATAAGTCAAACACTTTTCTGTCGTGCTTATTTTGCTCATTTACACCCAGGTTAACAGGGCCATTTGGAATCCTGGGTGCAAAACATAGGGTACCCTTTGACGAGGCTCACAATGGAGGGATGCTTAACATAGGGTTAACTATGCACGAGGTCACAAGGGAAGGAAACCTACCTTAGGGGTTAACTATGAAGAGGCTAACGAGGGAAGGAACCATTTAACACAGGGATAACCCTTTTACGAGATACACAGGGAAAGAAACCTTAACATAGGGGACACCTATGACGAGGCACACAAGGAGAAAACCTTAACATAGGGTATACTATGACTCGAGGCACACAGGGGAGAAAACCTTATAATTTGGCGATACATATGACGAGGCTTCACAGGAAGAAAAAAAATATAAAAATATACCTTTTACGTAGGAGACTACTATGACCAGGTTTAAAAACCCCCCCACATTGAAGGAACCTTTACACAGGGGATACCTATGACGGAGGCTCTGAAGGGAAGGGCAACCTTAACTTAGGGGATACCTATCCGAGGCTCACAAGGGAAGGAACCTTAACAGACCAGTTTCACCCATTCGGAAAATGGGATATTGGCAGTTTGGAAGAGTATTATTTTTATTCATATATGCTTCTAATACTTGTTGGTCTGAGCGCTGTGCAAAGGACAGTGTTTTGTGTGAGTGAAGGTGAAAGTGTTGAATGATGATGAAGTATTTTCCTTTTAGGGGATTTTTTTCATATCTATGGAAACGTGGGATGGCAACCAGCGAGTAGTTCCCTCTCTTACACACCCTAACAGGTGGGAGCACCCCTCCGGTAGGTTGGAGCACCCCCCAGTGGGTTGGAGCACCTCCAGGTGGGTTGGAGCCCCTCCGGTAGGTTGGAGCCCCCCCCAGGTGGGTAGGCGCCCCTTCCGGTAGGTAGGCGCCCCCCCAGGGGTAGGGAACCCTCCATTTAGGTAAACCCCCCATTTTTAGAACCCCCTTTGGGGTGGGAGAACCCCATTTGGGTAGGAAAACCCCGGGTGGCAGAAAACCCTTCGGGGTAGGTGGGAAAACCCTCCAGGCGGGTTGGGAAAACCCCCCCAGTGGGGTAGGAGCATCCTCAGTAAATAAAACAACGCCCCTCATCGGATGAAAGAAATCTTATTCCGGTTTTGTAATCTCCCTGAATCCGGACAACGGCTTACCTTGGCCCCAAAAGGGGACATTTAAAAAGGGATACTAAACCCAGTCTTTTAGGTGTTAGTCTTTTGGTACTATACCAGACACAAATAAAGTGTAGACATACGGGGACTTGTTTTTTCTTGAGTTGCAGCACCAGGTGTACTACACGAGGCCAGGGAACGACTCGATCCAACAACCACAAACAGGGAGTACACAAAAAATACAACACACACACACCAACACACACCACACAAACACACAACACACGCATACACCACCACACACAAACACACACACACAGGGGAGACAGGAAGGACTCTGGAAGCAGGACGGGGGGGACACCACAGGGAATCACAACAAGTGCTGGATAAATACCCCAAAACGAGGGGGAGGTGAAGAAGCTGTAATACTTGATACCTCAAAGGCAATGGGACCGGGACAATCCCCGTGGGTCTTAGAGAGGGACAAAATTGTTGCCCCATTAACTCGATCTTCAACAATCCTTGAAAGGGGCAACAATGGGGAATGGAAGACGCAAATGTATTTCCCCTTTTTTAAAAAAGGAGAAGAAAAGGGGGACTAAATAAGCCCATGTCAGACGGTATAGTATGCAGAATATGGAAACCGACGTTTCAGGGAAGGGAAAATCCTTTTCCCAAAAACCCTTTGGAGGTTTATATACAGTAACAAAAGTAAAACGAAAGGGGGGGTGGTTGATTGCATTTTTTGGATCCAAAAACCCTTGACACAGTTCCCACAAGAGATTAGTGCAGAAGCTAGAGGATCAGGCGGGTTTTAAAAGGGGGGGGCACTTTATGGACAGAGAATACCCCGCAGGGAACAAGATTATGGTAGTAATAGGATCAAGGGGCACTGTGACGACGGGGTCCCCCAGGGGCGGTCTAGGCAAAAACTATTTTTGGAAAATGTAATCGAGGAAGGGTTAGTCGAAGTGCCCCCTGTTCGCAGATGATGTGAAGTTTAAAGAAGAGAATTTAAAACAGATGAGGAAGGCGGCTTCAAAAAAGACCTGGATAGGCTGGACCGTGGTTAGCAACTGGCTTCTCGAAATTTATCCCCGCCAAAAGCAAAGTCATGAAACGGAAAGGGAAAAGAAGACCCCAAACGAGTATAGGTAGGTGGCCAACGACTGCAAAACCCCGTCAAGGAGAAAGATTTGGTTGAGTATAACACCGAAAACCCTTCCGGAAGCACGCACAACCAGGTAACTGCTGAGCATAGGGCGCCTGGCAAACCTGGATTAGCATATCGATACTAAGTAAGGGAAACGTTCAAGACATGTACACCCGGGACTTTAGCCAAGGGGTTGCACACCGTTTTGGGAACCCCCACCGGATCAGGACGTTAAAAAATTTGGAAAGTGCAAAGGTTTTGGGGCAATTTTCCAGGCTAAGGGGAAAAGCCCATGAAAAAATGTTTAGGGAAATTGGCCTGACGGACTGGAGGCGGAAAGGGTGGGAGACAGAAAAACGACATAAAAATATTGGAATAGAATGGCCGAGACAATGTTCCAGAGAGGGGAAACAGAAACAAAGGGTCACTTTGGAAGTTGAAGACTCGATGGTCACAGGGATGTTAGAAAGCATTTCTTCTTAGGTGAGGCAGGAAGTGGAACAGTTGGCGAGCGATGTAGTGGGAGGGAAACCCTTTTATAGCTTTAAGACGAGAATGTAAAGTCAGGAGCAGGGGGGGAGAGGACCAGTTGTGTTCAGTGAAGAGGCGGGGCCCGGGAATGAGTTCGCCCCTGCAACTATAATTAGGGGGAGTACACACACAGAGGCAGCTTAAAAATTTTAACCCCGTGTCACTGACGTAACACGTAAAATCATGGAGAATTTTTGAGGGAAGATGGTGGTGCACTGGATGGGAAATCCTGGGTTTACA
>NW_026507735.1:0-42500 GCF_026875155.1 Cherax quadricarinatus
AAAAAGGATAAAAGGGGGCTGTGTGAGAGTTTATTAAACTGTGAGGAGATTGTGTGAGGAGACAGTGAACTGTGTGTGGGATAGTGAACGTGTGATACGATAGTGAACTATGTGAGGAGATAGTGAACTTTGTGAGGAGACACTGAACTGTGTGACGAGATATTGAACTGTGTGAGGAGATAGTGAACTGTGTGAGGACATACTGAAGTGTATGAGGAGATAGTGAACTGGGTGAGGAGATATTGAACTGTGTGAAGAGATATTGAACTGTGTGAGAGACAGTGAACTGTGTGAGGAGATATAGAACTGTGAGGAGATTGTGTGAGGAGATATTGAACTGTGCGAAGAGATAGTGAACTATGTTAGGAGATATTGAACTGTGTGAGGAGATAGTAAACTGTGTGAGGAGGTAATGACCTGTGTGAGGAGATAGTGAACTGTGTGACGAGATAATAAACTGTGTGAGGAGATAGTGAACTGTGTGAGGAGATATTAAACTGTGTGAGGAGATAGTGAACTATGTGAGGAGATAGTGAACTGTGTTAAGAGGTAGTGAACCGTGTAAAGAGATAGTGAATTGTTTGAGGAGATAGTGAACTGTGTGAAGAGATACTGAACTGTGTGAGGAGGTAGTGAGCTGTGTGAGGAGATAGTGAACTGTGTGATGATATATTGAACTGTGTGATGAGATAGTGAACTGTGTGAGTAGATAGTGAACTGTGTGAGAAGATAGTGAACTGTGTGAGAAGATAGTGAACTGTGTGAGAAGATAGTGAAACTGTGTGAGAAGATAGTGAACTGTGTGAGAAGATAGTGAACTGTGTGAGTAATAGTGAACTGTAATGTGAATGGAGATAGTGAACTGTGTGAGAAGATAGTGAACTGTGTGAGAAGATAGTGAACTGTGTGAGAAGATAGTGAACTGTGTGAGAAGATAGTGAACTGTGTGAGAAGATAGTGAACTGTGTGAGAAGATAGTGAACTGTGTGAGGAGATAGTGAACTTTGTGAGGAGATAGTGAGACAATAAACAATATTAAAGAAAAACAGTTAGAAATAGAGAGATTTAAAAGAAGGGTGAATAATAAGCATAAAATAAGGAAAAATAAGTAAAGTAATTGTATGAAAGTGGAAGAATGAGAATTAGAAACGAGAATACAACACAACCTAAAACAGAAACAAGTGGGGAAATTAAGAAGAAAAAGGGAAGGAAGATACGGAGAAAAAGAGAAGAAGAATAAGGGATACATGATAATAACAGAGGAATATCTCTCTTGAGGGAATAAGAAGAAAACACGCAAAATAATTGATTGCCGATAATTTAATCTGTTCTTTCACCTCTTTTGCATACTCTCTCTCTCTCTCTCTCTCTCTCTCTCCTCTCTCTCTCTCTCTCTCTCTCTCTCTCTCTCTCTCTCTCTCTCTTCTCTCCTCTCTTCTCTCTCTCTCTCTCTCTCTCTCTCTCTCTTCTCTCTCTCTCTCTCTCTCTCTCTCTCTCTCTCTCTCTCTCTCTCTCTCTCTCTCTCTCTCTCTCTCTCTCTCTCTCCTCTCTCTCTCTCTCTCTCTCCTCTTCTCCCTCCTCGTCTCTCTCCTCTCGTCTCCTCTCTCCCTCTCTTTTTTCTCTTCGTGGGTCAAGGTGACCCCCTGGCTGTCACCTCTGGCTCTGTAGTGACCTCTTCTTTTCATGGGGTCAGAAAAAAATTAAGCAATTACAAGGCTCGTTAGATGGTCTGAAATACGTCACGAACGACCAGGCATTTTCCAGGCCAGAGGTCGTCTTGATGTCGTGTTTTTGGGAGGTCGTTGGCAAGTAAAAAATCACGTCATTTTCTCATTACCTGGGTTGTTTGGTGATAGGTCGAAGGTCAAAGGTCACTGGCGTTGTGATGAGCAAGGCAGTATGTAATCACCCTGTTTTAAAGAACAGGTCGTTTAAAACAGATCAAAGGTCAGCCATGACAGTCGTTCCAGGGCAGGTGGAAGGTCGTTAAGGTCGTGGAATTCTCCCAAGAAACACAAGTATTTAAGGTCGTCTTTCATCAGATGTCAAAGGTCAGACTGGAAGTCGACACACCCACTAATATCTCTCTTTATCAAAGACTGTTTACGTCTTTCTTATCCGAGGCTACAACACTAATGTTAACAATAACAATATTGTTAACAATAACAATATTGTTAACAATAACAATATTGTTAACAATAACAATAATGTTAACAATAACAATATTGTTAACAATAACAATATTGTTAACAATAACAATATTGTTAACAATAACATATTGTTAACATAACAATATTGTTAACAATAACAATATTGTTAACAATAACAATATTGTTAACAATAACAATATTGTTAACAATAACAATATTGTTAACAATAACAATATTGTTAACAATAACAATAATGTTAACAATAACAATATTGTTAACAATAACAATATTGTTAACAATAACAATATTGTTAACAATAACAATAATGTTAACAATAACAATATTGTTAACAATAACAATATTGTTAACAATAACAATAATGTTAACAATAACAATATTGTTAACAATAACAATATTGTTAACAATAACAATATTGTTAACAATAACAATATTGTTAACAATAACAATATTGTTAACAATAACAATATTGTTAACAATAACAATATTGTTAACAATAACAATATTGTTAACAATAACAATATTGTTAACAATAACAATATTGTTAACAATAACAATATTGTTAACAATAACAGCAACAATAACTAATACTACAACTACAAGCACATATACTACGACTGCTATCTTTACTACTACTACTATTACTACTACTACTACTACTACTACTACTACTACTACTACGGCTACTATTACTTTTATTACTACTGTTATTATTATTTTTATTATTATTATTATTATTATTATTATTATTATTATTATTATTATTATTAAATATTATTGCTACCTACTACTAATACCACTGCTGCTGATAATAATAATAATTAATAATAATAATATAATAATTATTATTATTATTATTATTATTATTATTATTATTATTATTATTATTATTATATTATTATTATATTATATTATTATTATTATTATTATTATTATTATTATTATTATTATTTTATTATTATTTATATTATTATTATTATTATTATTATTATTATTATTATTATTATTATTATTATTATCATTATTATTACCAGTAGTAGAAGTAGTAGCAAAAACAGCAGTAGCAACATCAGTAGTACAAGCAGCTATAGCATCAGTAGCATCAGCAGTAGCATCAACAGTAGCAGCATCAGTAGCATCAGCAGTAGCATCAGCAGTAGCAGCATCAGTAGCATCAGCAGTAGCATCAACAGTAGCAGCATCAGTAGCATCAGCAGTAGCAGCATCAGTAGCATCAGCAGTAGCATCAACAGTGGCATCAGCAGTAGCATCAGCAGAAGCATCAGCAGTAGCATCAGCAGTAGCATCAGCAGTAGCATCAGCAGTAGCATCAGCAGTAGCATCAGCACTAGCATCAGCAGTAGTATCAGCAGTAGCATCAGCAGTGGCATCAGCAGTAGCATCAGCAGTAGCATCAGCAGTAGCATCAACAGTAGCATCAGCAGTAGCATCAGCAGTAGCATCAGCAGTAGCAGCATCAGTAGTATCAGCAGTAGCATCAGCAGTAGCATCAGCAGTAGCATCAGCAGTAGCATCAGCAGTAGCATCAGCACTAGCATCAGCAGTAGCATCAGCAGTAGCATCAGCAGTGGCATCAGCAGTAGCATCAGCAGTAGCATCAGCAGTAGCATCAACAGTAGCATCAGCAGTAGCATCAGCAGTAGCATCAGCAGTAGCAGCATCAGTAGTATCAGCAGTAGCATCAGCAGTAGCATCAACAGTAGCATCAGCAGTAGCATCAGCAGTAGCATCAGCAGTGGCATCAGCAGTAGCAATATCAGTAGTATCAGCAGTAACAGCATCAGCAGTAACATCAGCAGTAGCATCAGCAGTAGCACCATCAGCAGTAGCAATATCAGTAGTATCAGTAGTAGCAGCATTAGCAGTAGCATCAGCAGTAGCATCAGCAGTAGCACCATCAGCAGTAGCAATATCAGTAGTATCAGTAGTAGCAGCATCAGCAGTAGCATCAGCAGTAGCACCATCAGCAGTAGCAATATCAGTAGTATCAGTAGTAGCAGCATCAGCAGTAGCATCAGCAGTAGCATCAGCAGTAGCAATATCAGTAGTATCAGTAGTAGCAGCATCAGCAGTAGCATCAGCAGAAGCATCAGCAGTAGCAACATCAGCAGTAGCAATATCAGTAGTATCAGCAGAAGCAGCATCAGCAGTAGCACCATCAGCAGTAACAATATCAGTAGTATCAGTAGTAGCAGCATCAGCAGTAGCATCAGCAGTAGCATCAGCAGTAGGAGGATCAGCAGTATCAGCAGTAGCAACATCAGTAGCATCAGCAGTAGCAGCATCAGTAGCATCAGCAGTAGCAGGATCAGCAGTAGCAACATCAGTAGTATCAGCAGTAGCAGCATCAGTAGCATCAGCAGTAGCAGGATCAGCAGTATCAGAAGTAACAGCATCAGCAGTAGCATCAGCAGTAGCAGCATCAGCAGTATCAGCAGTAGCAACATCAGTAGTATCAGTAGTAGCAACATCAGTAGCATCAGCAGTAGCATCAGCAGTAGAAATATCAGTAGTATCAGCAGTAGCAGCATCAGCAGTAGCATCAGCAGTAGAAATATCAGTAGTATCAGCAGTAGCAGCATCAGCAGTAGCATCAGCAGTAGTATCAGCAGTAGCAGCATCAGCAGTAGCATCAGCAGTAGCATCAGCAGTAGCAGCATCAGCAGTATCAGCAGTAGCTGCATCAGCAGTAGCATCAGCAGTAGCAATATCAGTAGTATCAGTAGCAACATCAGTAGTATCAGCAGTAGCATCAGCAGTAGCAACATCAGTACTATCAGTAGTAGCAGCATCAGCAGTAGCATCAGCAGTAGCAGCATCAGCAGTATCAGCAGTAGCAGCATCAGCAGTATCAGCAGTAGCAGCATCAGCAGTAGCATCAGCAGTAGCAATATCAGTAGTATCAGCAGTAACAGCATCAGCAGTAGCATCAGCAGCAGCATCAGCAGTAGCATCAGCAGTAGTATCAGCAGTAGCTGCATCAGCAGTATCAGCAGTAGCAGCATCAGCAGTAGCAATATCAGTAGCATCAGCAGTAGCATCAGCAGTAACAGCATCAGCAGTAGCATCAGCAGCAGCATCAGCAGTAGCATCAGCAGTAGCATCAGCAGTAGCATCAGCAGTGGCATCAGCAGTAACATCAGCGGTAGCATCAGCAGTAGCATCAGCAGTAGCATCAGCAGTGGCATCAGCAGTAGCATCAGCGGTAGCATCAGCAGTACATCCGCAGTAGCATCAGCAGTAACATCAGCAGTAGCATCAGCAGTAGCATCAGCAGTAGCATCAGCAGTAGCATCAGCAGTAGCATCAGCAGTAGCATCAGCAGTATCATCAGCAGTGGCATCAGCAGTAGCATAAGCGGTAGCATCAGCAGTACATCAGCAGTAGCATCAGCAGTAGCATCAGCAGTAGCATCAGCAGTAGCATCAGCTAGTAGCATCGCAGTGGCATCAGCAGTAGCATCAGCGTAGCATCAGCAGTAGCATAGCCAGTAGCATCAGCAGTAGCATCAGCAGTAGCATCAGCAGTAGCATCAGCAGTACATCAGCATAGCATCAGCAGTAGCATCAGCTAGCATCAGCAGTGCATCAGCAGTAGCATCACAGTGGCATCAGCAGTGGCATCAGCAGTAGCAAGCAGTAGCATACACAGTAGCATCAGCAGTAGCATCAGCAGTAGCATCAGCAGTAGCATCAGCAGTAGCATCAGCAGCTCAGCAGTACATCAGCAGTAGCATCAGCAGTAGCATCAGCAGTAGCATCAGCAGTAGCATCAGCAGTGACATCAGCAGTAGCATCACAGTGGCCAGCATCAGCAGTGGCATCAGCAGTAGCATCAGCAGTAGCATCAGCAGTAGCATCAGCAGTAGCATCAGCAGTAGCATCAGCAGTAGCATCAGCAGTAGCATCAGCAGTGGCATCAGCAGTAGCATCAGCAGTGGCATCAGCAGCTATAGCATCAGTAGCATCAGCAGTAGCATCAGCAGTAGCATCAGCAGTGGCTTCAGCAGTAGCATCAGCAGTGGCATCAGCAGCTATAGCATCAGTAGCATCAGCAGTAGCATCAGCAGTAGCATCAGCAGTGGCATCAGCAGTAGCATCAGCAGTGGCATCAGCAGCTATAGCATCAGTAGCATCAGCAGTAGCATCAGTAGTAGCATCAGCAGTAGCAGCATCAGCAGTAGCATCAGCAGTAGCAATATCAGTAGTATCAGCAGTAACAGCAGTAGCAGCATCAGCAGTAGCATCAGCAGTAGCATCAGCAGTGGCTTCAGCAGTAAGCATCAGCAGTGCATCAGCAGCTATACATCAGTAGCACAGCATAGCATCAGCGTAGCATCAGCAGTGCATCAGCAGTAGCATCAGCATGCATCAGCAGCTATAGCATCAGTAGCATCAGCAGTAGCATCAGTAGTAGCATCAGCAGTAAGCAGCATCAGCAGTAGCATCAGCAGTAGCAATATCAGTAGTATCAGCATAACCAGAGTAGCAGCATCATGCAGTAGCATCAGCAGTAGCAATATCAGTTATCAGCAGTAACACTCAGCATTGGTCATACATCAGCAGTAGCATCAGCATAAGTAGCATCAGCAGTGGCATCAGCAGTAGCATCAGCAGTAGCATCAGCAGTAGCACATACTCAGCAGTAGCATCAGCAGTAGCATCAGCAGTAGAGCATCAAGCAGTAGCATCGCAGTCATCAGCAGTAGCATCAGCAGTGCATCAGCAGTAGCATCAGAGTGCATCAGCATCATCAGCAGTCATCAGCAGTGCAAACAGCAGTAAACATCAGACAGTTTGCAATCAGCAGTAGCATCAGCATAGCATCAGCAGTTATCAGTGCACAGCAGTAGCATCAGCAGTAGCATCAGCAGTAGCATCAGCAGTGGCATCAGCAGTAGCATCAGCAGTAGCATCAGCAGTAGCATCAGCAGTAGCATCAGCAGTAGCATCAGCAGTAGCATCAGCAGTAAACTCAGCAGTAGCATCAGCAGTAGCATCAGCAGTAGCATCAGCAGTAGCATCAGCAGTAGCATCAGCAGTAGCATCAGCAGTAGCATCAGCAGTAAACTCAGCAGTAGCATCAGCAGCAGCATCAGCAGTGGCATCAGCAGTAGCATCAGCAGTATCATCAGCAGTAGCATCAGCAGTGGCATCAGCAGCTATAGCATCAGTAGCATCAGCAGTAGGATCAGCAGTAACATCAGCAGTAACATCAGCAGCAGCATCAGCAACAGCAGTAGCATCAGCAGTGGCTTCAGCAGCAGCATCAGCAGTGGCATCAGCAGCAATAGCATCAGTAGCATCAGCAGTAGCATCAACAGTGGCATCAGTAGCTATAGCATCAGTTGTAGGATCAGCAGTAGCAACATCTCAGCTTCCCTGACTAAGCAATCCTTAGACCAGATATTTTCAGTGGCTAGAACCTTTTAAAGTAGGGACGAGGTAGGATCCACAGCCTTTATTTACGAGCTCAAGGAGATTAAACTCGAGAAGATGCATTACAGAGGTTCAGATCCTCAGCCAAGTGGATTACTAGCATAAATGAAATCTTATGGGAGTGGGGTTTTAAGAGGTTGTGATCTCCTCTGAGCTTCACGAGTGTATGTGTGTGTGTGTATGTGTGTGTGTGTGTGTGTGTGTGTGTGTGTGTGTGTGTGTGTGTGTGTGTGTGGTGTGTGTGTGTGTGTGTGCGTGTGTGTTTGTGTGTGTGTGTGTACTCACCTAGTTGTACTCACCTTGCTGAGGTTGCAGGGGTCGAGTCCAAGCTCCTGGCCCCGCCTCTTCACTGGTCGCCACTAGGTCACTCTCCCTGAACAATGAGCTTTATCGTACCTCTGCTTGAAGCTATGTATGGATCCTGCCTCCACTACATCTCTTCCCAAACTATTCCACTTCCTGACTACTCTGTGGCTGAAGAAATTCTTCCTAACATCCCTGTGATTCATATGTGTCTTCAGCTTCCAACTTTGTCCCCTTGTTGCTGTGTCCAGTTTCTGGAACATCTTGTCTTTGTCCACCTTGTCAATTCCTCTCAGTATTTTGTAAGTCGTTATCATGTCCTCCCTATCTCTCCTGTCCTCCAGTGTCGTCAGGTTGATTTCCCTTAACCTCTCCTCGTAGGACATACCTCTTAGCTCTGGGACTAGTCTTGTGGCAAACCTTTGCATTTTCCCTCTAGTTTCTTTACATGCTTGGCTAGTGTGGGTTTCCAAACTGGTGCCGCATACTCCAATATGGGCCTAACGTACACGGTGTACAGGGTCCTGAACGACTCCTTATTAAGATGTCGGAATGCTGTTCTGAGGTTTGCCAGGTGCCCATATGCTGCAGCAGTTATTTGGTTGATGTGCGCTTCAGGAGATGTGCCTGGTGTTACACTCACCCCAAGATCTTTTTCCTTGAGTGAGGTTTGTAGTCTCTGGCCCCCTAGACTGTACTCCGTCTGCGGTCTTCTTTGCCCTTCCCCAATCTTCATGAGTTTGCACTTGGTGGGATTGAACTCCAGGAGCCAATTGCTGGACCAGGTCTGCAGCCTGTCCAGATCCCTTTGTAGTTCTGCCTGGTCTTCGATCGAATGAATTCTTCTCATCAACTTCACGTCATCTGCAAACACGGACTCCTCAGAGTTTATTCCTTCTGTCATGTCGTTCACAAATACCAGAAACAGCACTGGTCCTAGGACTGACCCCTGTGGGACCCCGCTGGTCACAGGTGCCCATTCTGACACCTCGCCACGTATCATTACTCGCTGCTGTCTTCCTGACAAATATTCCCTGATCCATTGTAGTGCCTTCCCTGTTATCCCTGCTTGGTCCTCCAGTTTTTGCACTAATCTCTTGTGTGGTACTGCCTTCTTGCAGTCCACGAAAATGCAATCCACCCACCCCTCTCTCTTTTGTCTTACTGCTGTCACCTTGTCATAGAACTCCAGTAGGTTTGTGACACAGGATTTCCCGTCCCTGAAACCATGTGGGTGCGTTGTTTGAGAATCATTCCTTTCTAGGTGTTCACCACTCTTCTCCTGATAATCTTCTCCATGACTTTGCATACTATACATGTCAGTGACACTGGTCTGTAGTTTAGTGCTTCATGTCTGTCTCCTTTTTTAAAGATTGGGACTACATTTGCTGTCTTCCATGCCTCAGGCAATCTCCCTGTTTCGATAAATGTATTGAATATTGTTGTTAGGGGTACACATAGCGCCTCTGCTCCCTCTCTCAGGACCCATGGAGAGATGTTATCTGGCCCCATTGCCTTTAAGGTATCTAACTCACTCAGAAGCCTCTTCATTTCTTCCTCAGTTGTGTGTACCGTGTCCAGCACCTGGTGATGTGCCACACTTCTCCGTCCCTCTGGAGCCCCTTCTGTCTCCTCTGTGAACACTTCTTTGAATCACTTGTTGAGTTCCTCACATACTTCCCGGTCATTTCTTGTTGTCTCTCCTCCTTCCTTCCTTAGCCTGATTACCTGGTCCTTGACTGTTGTTTTCCTCCTGATGTGGCTGTATAACAGCTTCGGGTCAGATTTGGCTTTCGCTGCTATGTCGTTTTCATATTGTCGTTGGGCCTCTTTTCTTATCTGTGCATGTTCGTTTCTGGCTCTATGACTGCTCTCATTATTCTCCTGGGTCCTTTGCCTTCTATATTTTTTCCATTCCCTAGCGCACTTGGTTTTTGCCTCCTTGCACCTTTGGGTGAACCATGGGCTCATCCTGGCTTTTTCATTATTCCTGTTTCCCTTGGGTACAAACCTCTCCTCAGCCTCCTTGCACGTTGTTGCTACATATTCCATCATCTCATTAACTGGCTTCCCTGCCAGTTCTCTGTCCCACTGAACCTCTTTCAGGAAGTTCCTCATTCCCGTGTAGCCCCCCTTTCCTGTATTTTGGGTTTCTCATTTGTCCTGGCCTTCCTGCTTCCCCCTCCATTTGGGTAGCTCTACTGTGTATTGGGAAGCTCAAAACCACATAAAATCGCGGGCCCCCAAGGGGTCTTTCATATGTGATGTCCTCAATATCTGCACTGCTCAAGGTGAATACTAAGTCTAGTCTTGCTGGCTCATCCTCTCCTCTCTCTCTTGTAGTGTCCCTTACGTGTTGGTACATGAATTTTTTCCAGTCCCACCTCCATCATCTTAGCCCTCCATGTATTTTGGGGCCCCCATGTGGCTCCAAGTTCTCCCCGTCGATCTCCTTGTGGTTAAAGTCACCCATGATCAGGAGCTTTGCCCTGCATGCATGAGCTCTTCTGGCCACTGCAGCCAGTGTGTCAACCATCGCTCTATTGCTCTCTCATACTCATGCCCTGGTTTTTTCTGTTCTGTGGTGGGTTATACATCACTGCAATTCCCCACCTTGGGACCTCCAGAGTGAAGCTTTTCCCGCTATGAAAATCACTTTCTTCTCCGCTGTCTCCTCTCTCCAAGCTCATCAAAATTCCATCGGTGTTTGATCACAGTCCCCACTCCTCCCCCCCCCCTATTCCTTCTTCTTTCCTCAGGATCTGGTATCCCGTTGGAAAGTTTGGCATCTGTTATCATATCTGTAAGTTTGGTTTCTGTGAGCACTATGATGTCCGGTGATGTCTCTTTGACTCTTTCGTGCCACTCCTCCCACTTATTCCATCAGCGTTTGTGTACCATAACCTTCAGTTTCCTTTCCAATACTGGGGTTTGGGGGGCCTGTGGGGGGGGGAGACCTGGTAGCATACTGTGGGATTCTATGATTGGGGGTTGGGTGGAAGCTGGGGGTATGGATTGTAGTTTTTGGTTGGGAGGGTGTGACAGGTTGTGGGGTTCTGAGGATAGTTTGTGTGGGGTTTGGGCCCTTGCTTCTCTGTTCTGCTCTGACTGACCTCTGCTGGTTCCATCCTTTTTTTCCTTTCCTATCTCCTTTCGCTTTTTTGTCCTCTCCCTCAGCTGCTGTCTCTCTGTTTGTGTTCTGTCTCTGTCTAGGAACACCTTTTTTTTACTCTTCCGATTTTTTAACCCTTTGGTTTCTCTTTGAGGATCCTGTTCCTCACTGTTTCTGTCCTGAGATCAGCTTGATCGGTCGGTTTCTCCCCTTCACGTACCCCCCTATTCTCTAAAAAATTTACAATCCCCGTCCATGTCTTCTCCCCCTATTTCCCTGATGATTTTCCCAATCTCCTTTCTTTCTCCTGCCGTCTTTCAGTGTGTTTTTTTCCTCTCTCTCCCAAGCCCCATGGATAAACTCTGATTTTGCCCTTTCCTCCTCCCATTGCCTCTCCCTCTTGACTCGGGTTTCCCGTCTTGTATGGTCATTTTCCCTCCCCTTTATTTTTCCAGTTTTCCCTTGTTTCTGGTTTGTGCCTCGCATTCGACTTATCTCGCTTTTCTATCTGCACCCAGCTGCTCTTTCCTTTTACTCCTGACCCTTCTTTTCAGGCTGATATGACCCTAGCATAATTCTATTTCCTTCCTTCCTGTTCATCCTCTCGGCTTCATATTCTGTCTTCTCTGGTCATTGCCCCTGAGACTTGCTTCAGCCTGTTTTCCTCAAATTCTAGGACCCTTACCCTGTCTACTGCAGTTTGACTTGGCCTCCCATTTCTTCCCTCTCCTTCTCCAACTCTTTTTCCCATTTTTGCAGGAGCTCTTTCTCCATTTTTTCACAAAGCTCTCTAATTTTTCTCCTATTCTTGCTCCACCTTCTCCACTGCTCCTCCATCAATCCCGCTACCAATACCTTGTCATCTGATCCCTGATTCCTACGAGTCACAACAATTTTTTTTCTTATAGTAAAGGAAAGAGAGAGAGAAGAAGAGAGAAGAGAGAAAGAAGGAGAGAGAGAGAGAGGAAGGGAGAGAGAAAGGAGAGAGAGAGAGAGAGGAGAGAGAAAGAGAGAGAGAGAGAGAGAGAAAGAGGAGAGAGAGAGAGAGAGAGAGAGAGAAAGAAGAGAGGGGAGAGAGAGAGAGAGAGGAGAGGAGAGGGGAAAGAGAAGAAAGGGGGAGAGAGAAGAGAGAGAGAGGAAGAGAGAAAAGAGGAAGAAGAGAGAGAGAAAGAGAGAGGGGAGGGGGAAGAGAGAAAAAAGAGGAGAGAGGAAGAAGAAGAGGAGAAGGAGAGGGAAGAGAGAGAGAGGAGGAGAAGAGGAAAGAGAGAGGAAGAAAAAGAGAAGAGAGAGGAAAGAGAGGGGAGGAAAGAGAGAGAGAAATAAGAGAGAGGAAGGGAGAAAAGAGGAAGAGAAGAGAGAAGGAAAAAAGAGAAAGAAGAAAAGGGGAGAGGAGAGAGAGAAGAGAGAGAGAAAGAGAGAGAAAGGAGAGAAAGAGAGAAGAAAGAGAGAGAGAGGGAAGATTGAGAGAGAAGAGGAATAGAGAGAAGAGGAAGGGAAGGAGAAAGGGGAAGAGAGAGAGAGGAAGAGGGCAAAATAAGAGAAGAGGAGAGAGAGGGAAGAGAGAAAGAGGAGAGAGAGGAAAAGAGAGGAAAAGAGAGGAAGAGGAGAAAAGAAGAGAAGGATAAGAGAGAGAGAGAGAGAAGGAGAAAGGAGAGGAAGGAGAGAAGAGGAAGAAGAGAGGAAGGAAAAAGAGAGAAAAAGAGGAGAGAGAGGAAAAGAGGGAAAGAGAGAGGAAGAGAGAGAGGAAGAGAGAGAGAGAGGATAGAGAGAGGAGAGAGAGAGGAGAGAGAGAGAAGAAGAGAAGAGAGAGAGAGGAAGCCCGAGAAGATGAAAGAGAGACGGAGGGGGAAGAGAGAAAGAAAGAAAAAGGGGAGGAGAAGAGAGAAGGAGGAGAAAGAGGGGAATAAAAAAAAGGGGGAAAAAGAAAGAAGGGAGAAAAAGGGGAAGAGTAGAGAGGAAGCGAGAAAAAGCCGTAAGAGGAAAGAGAAGAACAAAGGTGAGAGAGAGGAGAAAAAGAAAAAAGGAAGAAAAAAGGGGGGAAAAAGAGTTTGGGGTTGGTGGAAGATTAAGAAGTAAACAAAAAAGAGGGAAAAATTTAAAAAGAAGTGGGGTGGGTTCGTGAGAAAGAGAAGTAGAGTGGAGGGGTGGAGGAAAGGGGGGACACAACAAACATCAGCACAACAACACAAAAACAAGACAAAAAAAACCCGGTAAGAAGAAAAAAAAAAAAAAAAAAAAACAAAAAAAAAGAAAAAAAAAAAAAAAAAAAAAAAAAAAACCACTAAAAAAAAAAAAAACCAAAAAAAACAAAAAAAAAAAAAAAGAAGGACCAAAAAAAAAAGAAAGAAGGAAGGGGGACAAAGGAGGTTAAAGAAAAAATGAAAGGGAAATGGAAGAAAAATAAAGAAGAGAAAAAGAGTTTAAGAAAAAACCAAAGGGGACAAAAAGTTTAATCTTCCCCAAGGGGAACCGATATGGGGATGGAAGGGGAGGGGGGGGGGGTTGCTTGCTCTAAAAACCTATATGTGTGTGTATGTGTATGTGTGAGTGTGTGTGTGTGTGTGGTTGCGTGCTACGCTATTTCAATTGCCTAACAGCAGATCCTGTTCTCACTTAGTGTTATGTGTGTTATGTGTGAGTTTATGTAAGCAGTCCTTATTTGCCTCGTATGTTACTACATATGTTTTGCATAGTACTCTTCTCCTTGGTTCCCACTGTACTGTTTGTGTGCCTAAATGATACGTAAATTCGCAAAAAGTGTGTTGTGAAATCCCGTATATGTGTGTGTGTGTGAGTGTGTGTGTTATGTGTGTGTGTGTGTGTTGTGTATGTGTGTGTGTGTATGTGTGTGTGTGTGTGTCACAAACTCACCACACACCACACACACACCACACACGCACCCACACACACAAACACAGCACACAGACACACACACACACACACACACACACACAAACACACAACACACACAACACACAACACCACTCACACCACACCACACACACACACACACACACACACACACCAACACACACACACAACACACACAGACAACACAAAACCACACACCACCCAGTATTCCCTCAGGACCACAATTACATTATTTAGAACAGAAGTTGAAGGTTTGGTGCACAAATTTGCGGATGGATTAAAGAATAAACATGAGGAAATGGCAAGAAAGAATCAATGAGAAGTCCCCAGACATCATAGCAGTTACAGAAAACAAAACTCACGGAGACAATAACAGTTGCAATCTTCCCACCAGTGAGACCAGATCATGAGGAAAGATGGAAGGGGCCAGAGGGAGAGGAGGGGTTGCTTCTGCTCGTAAAAAACCAATTGGAAATTCGAGAAAAATTGGGAGGCATAGACGAGACAGGAGAAAAGGGACTACATAGTATGGTACACTTCAGGTCTGTGGAGCCAAACAAACGGTGGTCATTGCAGTGATGTATAATCCACCAAGGAACTGAAGGAGGCCAAAAGAGGAATATGAAGAGAGCAAACAGGAGCAATGGTGGACACACTTGCTGGGGTGGCAAGAGAGCTCACTCAGCAGAGCCAAAGTTGCTGGTTATGGGAGTGTTTCAACCACAGGGAGATTGACTGGGAAAATCTGGAGCCACATGGAGGTTCCCGATAACATGGGAGCCAAGGTGTTGGATGTGGTGCTGAAAAACCTCATGCACCACATGTTAGGACACTACCAGAGTGAGAGGGGAGGATGAACCAGCAAAGATTGGACCTTGTGTTCACCCTGGGCAGTTCAGACTTGAGGCACTACATATGAGAGTCCCTAGGAGCTAAGTGACCACGTGGTTCTGTGCTTGGAATACATGTAGAGTTGCACATAAGTGGAGAGAGTAACATGAGTTGATGGGGAAAGCCTGACTATTAAAAGAGGGGACTACATAGGGTTGAGGACTTCCTGCAGGATGTTCGTGGGACAGAGAACTGGCAGGATTGCCAGTAGATGGTATGCATGAAATATGTAACAAACAAATGCAAGGAGGCAGTGGAAAGATTTATTCCCAAGGAGCAACAGAAACAATGGGGAAGACCAGAACGAGCCTGGTTTACCCGACGGTGTAAGAGCAAAAAACAAAGTGCAATAGAGAATGGAAAAAACAGGAAGGCAGAGAACAACACACAAAATATGGAGATCAGTCGACAGAGCAGGAACGAGTATGCACAGGATAAGGAGGGAGGCCCAGCGACCAGTATGAAAAATCACATAGCATCGAAAATCAAGGACTGACCCGAAATGTTGTAAACACATCAGGAGAAGACAACAGTCAAAGACCAGGTGACAGACTGAGGACAGAAGGTGGAGAACTCACAAGAAATGATCAGGAGGAATGTGAGTAGCTAAACAGGAGATTTAAGAAGTTTTCACAGTAGAGACAGGGAAGGGATCTGGGAAGGACAGCACAGAAGGGAACATCAAGGGGAATATACCAACAAGTGTTGGATGACCGAGGAGGAGGGTGCAGAAGCTGCTAAGTGACCTTGATACCTCATGACGATGGGTCCGGGCAACATCTCCCATGGGTCCTTAGAGATGAGCAGAGATGCTGTGCGTTGGAACGGGAACGGGAAACAAGATTATAAATGAAAACCAGCATTGGGTTATGAGGCATATCCTGTGTCACATAACCTTCTGGAGGTTTTATGACAAGGTAACAGAAGTTAAGACACGAGAGAGAGGGGTGGGTTGATTGCATTTTCCTAGACTGCAGGAAGGCCTTTGACACAGTTCCCCACAAGAGATAAGTGCCAGAAACTGGAGGATCAGGCGCATATAACAGGGAGGGCACTGCTATGGGGATCAGGGAATACGTGGACAGGAGGCACAACGAGGTCATGGTAGGTGAGAGGTATCACAGTGGGCGCCTGTGACGAGCGGGGTCCCACAGGTGTCAGTTCTAGGACCAGTGCTATTTGTTGATATATGCGAACGACATGATGGAAGGAAATAGACTCATAACAGTGTTCTATTCGCAGATGATGGGAAGTGATGAGAAGAATTAAGAATTAAATTGGATGAGGATGAGGCAGGACTGCAAAGAGACCTGGACAGGCTGGGACAATGTGTCCAGAAAACTGGCTTCTCGAATTCAAACACTGCCAAAATGCAAAGTCATGAGATCGGGAGGGGCAAAAAAGACGCAGACAGAGTTAGGCTAGGTAGGACCAAGACTACAGACCTCACTCATGAGAGAAAGACTTGGGGTGACCATAACACGAGCACGTCACCGAGGCACCATTAACCAAATAACGGCTGCAGCATACGGGTGCATGGCAAAACCTTGAGATGCGTTCCGAATACCTTAATAAGGGAATCGTTTCAAGACACTGTACACTGTGTATGTTAGCCCATATGGAGTATGCAGCACCAGTCTGGAACCCACACTGGTCAAGCACTTCAAGAAGTTAGAGAAAGTACAAAGGGTTTGCAACAGGTAGTTCCCAGAGCTCAGGGGAATGTCGTACGAGGAATGGTTGAGGGAAACGGGACTGACGACACTGAGGACAGAGGGTCAGGGTAGGGAGTGGACATGATAACGACATACAAGATACTTGCGGGAAAATATAACACGGTGGACAAAGAGGGATGTTCCAGAGGGGGACACAAAAACAAGGGTCACAAACTGGAAGTGAAGACTTCAGACGATGTCACAGGACGTTAGGAAGTATTTTCTTCAGTCATGGTCGTCAGGAAGTGAAAATAGCCTAGCAAGTGACGTAGTGGAGGCAGGGAACCATACATAATTTTAAGAAGAGGTATGACAAAGCCTCAGGAAGCAGAGAGGGAGGGGACTAGTAGCCGATCATCGTGCCACCAGAGGCGGGGCAAGTCCCCGACTGAGTTCTCGACCCCTGCAAACCACAATTAGGTGAAGTTACAATTAGGTGAGAGTACCACACCACACACCACACACACACACACACACACAACAAACACACACACACACACACACACACGGCGGGGCCACAGGTAGTAGCTCGGACTCGGGACCCGCGTTGCAACCTCAACTAGGTGAGTACAACCTAGGTGAGTACACACACACACACACACACACACACACACCACACACACACACACATATGTGAATGACATAACTGCAGGCTACAAAGCCTGGTCCAGCAACTGGCTCCCTCTTGAGTTTTAAACCCTGCCAAATGCAAAGTCATTGAAGACTGGGGAAAAGGCACAAACAAAAAGAAGACCACAGAAACAGTATAGTTTAGGAACGGCCAAAGTTGCTGCGCAAACCTCACTCAGGAAAAAAATGATCTGGGGGTGAGTGGTTGGGTGAGTATAACACCGAAAGGCATTTTACTCCTGCCAATGCAAAGTCTGAAGAATGAAGTTTGGGGAGGAAAGGGCCAAAGGAGACCGCAGACCACAATATAGTTTAGATGGCCAAAAGTCTGCAAACCTCACTGGAGGAAAAGATTTGGGGGTGAGTTATAACACCGAGCATATCTCCTGAGTCGCACCATAAATAAGCTAACTGCTGCAGCTACGGGGCAGCGCCTGGCCAAAACATACGGATAGCGTTCCGGTACTCAGTAAGGTTCGTTCAAAGACTCTGTATACCATTTACGTCAGGCTCATACGAGAGTAATGTCAGCAAGCACGCAGGGGCACCAGTTTGGAAACCACACCTAGTCAAGCACGTCAAGAAAAATAGAGAAAGTGCAAGGTTTGCAACAAGGCTAGTCCAGAGCTACGGGGATTGTCCTACGAAAGAAAGGTTTGTGAGGGAAATCGGCCTGACGGACACTGGAGGCCAAGGAGGGTCAGGGGAGACTTGATAACGACATATAAAATACTGCGCGGAAATAGACGAGGTGGACAAAGACGGGATATTTTCCAAGATGGGACACTGACACAAGAGGTCTCAATTGGAAGTGAGAAGACTCAGATGAATCAATGGGGGATGATAGGAAGTTATTTTCTTCAGTCATAGAGTAGTCAAGCCGTGTGGAATAGCCTAGAAAGTGAAGTAGTGGAAAGGCGGGAGGAAGGGCGGGGGGACCATACATAGTTTTAAGGCGATGTATGATAAAAGCTTCATGGAGCAGGTGGGAGAGAGAGAGAACCTAGTAGAATCAGGTGAAGAGGAGAGGCGGGGCCAGGAGCTATGAGCGACCCCTGCACCACAAATAGGTGGAAGTACAAATAGGGTGAGTACACACACACACACCACAACACACACACACACACACACACACAAACACACACAACAACAGCGGGGCCAGGGCTCGGACTTCGACCCATGCAAAACCTCAACTAGGTGAGTACAAATAGGAGAGTAATATGACTCACGAAATCGTAATGACACGATTGCAAAACAAACCATACCCCGGCCGGGGGATTGAAACCCGCGGTCAGTGTGAGTCCTCCAAAACTCCAGCCGTTTCGAGTAGCCACCTAGACCAGTAGCACACAATAAGAATTCATCCAACTTGGTATATTTCTACACCATAGGTAAAGTAGTTAGCACAGGCACCCTCTGTGACCACAAATGCAAGTTTTTAAAGACGAACACAACAACACACAACACAACAAACCACACACACACACACACACACACACCTACACACACAATCACAACACACAACACACAACACAACACAACACAACACACACACACACACTATCCCCACACCACACTGCACACACAAAAACCACAGCAACATCACACACAAAACACATCACACCAATCATTACATAAACTACACATCAACACGCTCTCAACAACACACAACACACACTCACACCTCACACAACACACAACACACACACCACACACACACCCACACCACAAACACAACACAACTCAACACACACACACACAAACACACACACACACACACACACACACACCACCACACATACACTACACACACATCAAACACAACACACACCACACATCACACACACCCACACAACACTAACACACTCCACACACACAACACACACACACCAACACAAATACACTCACACACAAACACACACCACACACACACCAACTCACACACACACACGATACAACACACACACACACACACCAACACAACCCACACACACACCACACACACGCACACCCACACTCACACAAACACACACACTCGCACAATACAACACCACACACCAACACACACAACACAAACACATCCAACCACACACCCACACACACACACACACCACACACAAAACACACACACACACACAACACACACACACACACACACACACACACACACACACAACACCACACTCACACACACACCACAAATACACGCACACAACACAAAACAAAAACTAACACACCACCACACACAGGTAACAAGGGGGGACACAGTTGGAAGCTGATGAACAGATGATTCACAGGGATGTTTTAGGAAGTATTTCTTCAGCCACAGAGAGTCAGTAAGTGGAATGTTATGGGAAGCGATTGTAGTGGAGGCAGGATGGAGGATCCTACATAGCTTAAGCAGAGGTATATGATAAAGCTCACGGCTCAGGGAGAGTGACCTAACCACTAAAGTAGCGATCAGGTGAAAGACGGCGGGGCCAGGAAGCTAGGACCTCTCCTTCTTAACTCTCGAAAATAACCCCAACCCCAAGCCAGCAACCTCAACTAGGTGAGAGTACACTCACTACACACACACTCACACACACTCACACACACTACAACTACAACAAACACACACACACACAACACACACACACACACACACACACACCACACACAACACACACACCACATACAAACCCACACACAACACAAACAACACACACACCACACTCACCACACACACACAACACATACAAAACACACACCACCACACACACACATCATACAAAACACACCACAAACACACACACACACACACCCACATATACAAAAACACACACCACACACACACACACACACACAAACAACACACACACACTCAATATTTTTACAAAAAACACCATAACACCCAACGCGCGCCGCACAAACACACACATCGCACACACACACACACACAACCACACACACAACACACACACAACACATACACAACACACACACACACTACGCACCACACACACACACACACACACAAACACACACACACACCACACACACACAACCACACACACAGCACAACACACCACACACCAACTCAACTCACCACACACACACAACACCACACACACACACACAATACACATACACACACCACACACAACACAACACAGACACACACACACACACACACACAAACACACACCACACACACCACACACCACAACACACACACACACACCCACACACACAAACACAACACACACACAACACAACACACAACTCATACACACAACACACACAACACACAACACAAACAACAACACAACACACAACACAACACCACACATAAACACTATGTTGTGGTCGGGCTGGGAGTTATAGCCTTTAAATTATGTTTATGGACCGAGGTGTTTTTGTAAAATTTTCTTATATATCTCATTCTGTCCTTGTCTGTCTGGTCTGTCTGTTGTCTGTTCTCTCTGTCTCTGTCTGTCTGTCTGTCTCTCTCTCTCTCTCTCAATCTCTCTCTCTCTCTCTATTTCTCTCTCTCTCTCTCTTCTCTCTTCTCTCCTCTCTCTTCTCTCTCTCTCTCTCTCTCTCTCCTCTCTCTCTCTCTCTCTCTCTCTCTCTCTCTCTTCTCTCTCTCTCTCACTCTCTCTCGCTCTCTTCTCTCTCATCTCTCTCGCTCGCTCTCATTCCTTATCACTATTTTTCAATTTCTCACCGAGGATAGAATGAAGATGTTGGATACCATCACAATATTCTTCCTGATTCACCATCACAACAAGATTGTATGACTCTAAATTGTTTTACCAATTCAAGAATGGATGGACACCATCACCATGAAGGTATTATAATACCAGGGATAGCAAAGGCCACGAGGGGCACTATGATACCACCGGTATTGTGATACCAGTAGTTAGTACCATGAGGGTGGTGTGAATACAAGGGAGAAGCTAAGGCACGAGGCACTCACGAGCGCAGGGGCACTATGATACCACGGTATTGTGTTACCAGAGTACCATTGAGGGTGTGGTTATGATGTATGATACCAGGGAAGCAAGGCCAACCGAACCGATACCATGATACCACGGTTTTAAAATTTGTGATACCAGTGTCCATGAGGGTGGTATGATACAACGGGAAGCAAGGCACGAGGCACTATGATACCACGGTATTGCTGAACCAGAGTACCATGAGGGTGGTATGATACCAAGGGAAAAGCAAGGCACGAGGCACTATGATACCACGTATTGTAGATACCATGAAGTTAAAAAAAAGTACCATGAGGGTGGTATGATAACAAGGGAAGCAAGGCCCGAGGCACTATGATTACAACGGTATTGTGATACCAGATGTACTGAGGGTGTGGTTCTTGATCAAGGGAAAAGCCGAAAACAGCAAGGCCACACGAAGGGCCACTTATGATGTCTTACCACGGTTTATTTTTATTTTGGTTCCATTGTAGATTACCAGAGTGTAACCATGAGTGGAGGTGGTTGGTCGGTATGATACATGGGGAAAGCGGAAAAGCGAAGGCCAAACGAGGGCTACTGAGGCATATGGATACCACGGTATTGTGATACCAGTGTTCATATGAGGGTGTTGGTTATGATACAAAGGAAGCAAGGCCAAACGAGGTACGTGATACCAGCCGTACTGTGATACCAGAGCAACCTTGAAGTTGGTTATGATACCACGGAAGCAACGGCCTCCACGAGGTGTAATGTACAAGGGATAACCAGGGTGGGGTTTACAGTGATACCAGAGCAAAAGCTGCAGCAAAGAAAGGGGGTTGTCATACCAGAGCACCATGAAGGTGTGGTATGAGACCAGGGAAAGCTAGGCACGAGATACCATGATACCTACGGTACTGTGATACCAGAGCACCATGAAGGTGGTTTGATGACCACGGAAAGCAACGGCCCCACGACGGGGGGTAACCATGGATACCAGGGAAACCATGATACCATGTAACTATGATCCCGGGGTACCATGATACCAGGGTACCATAATTACCGGGGGTACTTTGATGTCAGGCACCATGATTACCATGGGTACTGTGATAAACAGGGTCCATTGATTACCAGTCCTACTGTGTTCTAGGGGTACCATGATTTTACTAGGTAATTGTGATACTTGGGTCACCATGATTACCAGGGTACTGTGATACAGAGTACCAGGACAGCAGGGGCACCGGGGTACCTAATGATACCAGAGTACCTCGACGATTACGGGAACTGTGATATCCAGAGCACCAGGATACCAGGGGGGGTAATGATGATATAAGGGTCCATGGTACCAGTACTTGTGATACCAGGATGCTTTGATACCAGCGCACCATGATACCAGGGCAGTGTGGATACCGGATGAAGAGTACCATGATACAAGGTCATGATTCCATGGACTATAAAATACCAGGTAAGGGGAGGGAGAGAGAAGAGGAAGGCAGCTTAGGGGGCGGAAATTCAAGAAGGGAGAGGAGAGAGGAGGGAAGGATGGACGAGGAGGAGAGCAATAATCTCCACGCAAGTGACTGATAAATGATGTGGGAGAGGAAGGAAAAGAAATAGTATAAATAGATGTTTAGAGAGGGAGGAGAGAGAGGAGAGAGAGAGAGAAGTGAGAGAGAGAGAGAGATTGAGGAGAGAGGAGAGAGAGAAGAGAGTCTGAAGACGAGAGAGGGAGAGACGTACAGGAAGCAGAAAGATAGAACAACAGAAGGAAAAGGAAAAGGAAACCAGAAGAGAGAGAGAGGGAAACAAACAGAGGGAAAAAAAAAAAAAAAAGATAAGGAATAAAAAAGATAAGGGGGAGAGATTAGGAAGGAAGATAGAATTAGGAAGGAAGATAAAATGGGGAGGGAGCGGGGGAAGAAGGAAGAAGGGGAGAGATAACAAGGGTAAGAGGAAAGGGAAAGGATAACCACAGGAAGCAAGAACTGACTTGGAGGGATGGTACGAGTGAAGGCGATAATTATAAGTATGAAGACCGGCAGAAGACAGGTTGAAGGAGAAAGATAGTAGAAGAGGGAAAGATAGGTAAGGAGAGTAAGAGAAAAGGATAGGTAGTGTGAAGAGAAAGATATAGGTAAGGCAAGAAAGAAAGAATAAAGTAGGTGGAGAAGAAAGATAGAAGGTGAAGAGGGAGGAAGATAGATAGGAGAGAGAAGATAGGTAGGAGAGAGGAAAGATGGAGAGGTGAGAGAGAATAAAAAAAAAAAGAATAGGTAGGTAAAGAGAAAGATGCTAGGTGGAAGAGAAAGATAGGTAAAGAAGTTTGGGAAAGATAGGTAGGTGAAGAAGAGAGGGAAAGATAGGTAGGAGAAGAAAAGATAGATAGCGTGAATCGGAGAAAGATGGGTAGGAGAGAGAAAGATAGGTAGGAGGAAGGAGAACAGACAGGTTAGGAAAAAGAGAGGAAAAGATAGTGTAGTTTGAGAGAAAGATAGGTAGGAGAAAGAAAGATAGGTAGGAGAAGAGAAAGGATAGGTAGGAGCAAGGAAAAGATAGGTAGGTGAAGGAGAAAGATAGGTTAGGGAGGAAAAGAGAGCTAGGTAGGTGACAGAAATGATAGGGAGGATAAGAGAAAGAAACGTTAGGGAAAGAGAAAGATTAAGGTTAGGAGAAGAGAAAGATAGGTAGTGAAGAGGAAAGTAGGTAGGGGGGAAGTGAAAGTAAGGTAGAGTGAAGAGAAGGATAGGTAGGGTGAACAGAAAGATTGGTAGGAGAAGAGAAAGATAGGTAGGTTGAAGAGAAAGATAGGTAGGAAAAGAGAAAGATAGGTAAGAAAAAAAAAAGAAAGATAGGCAGGTGAAGCGAAAGATAGGTTAGGAAAGAAACATAAGAACATAAGAAAGAACAGGAACATGCAACAGGCCTACTGACCCATGCGGAGCAGGGTCCATGTCCCCACCCGGATTAGACCAATGACCCACCCACCCCGGATTCCGCCCCCGGATTTTCCTAATGACCAACCCAGTCTGGTAATCCCCACTCAAGAGGAGCACTGTCCAACCCAGCGCACAAGCTAGTCAGGTCTAACTACACACCCACAACCACTCATGTATTTATCTAACCTATTTTTAAAACTCCACAAACGTTTTAAACTCAATAACTGTACTCGGGAGCTTGTTTCCACTATCCATAACTCTTATTTACCAAAACACCAGTAGTGTCTTCCTATATCTCCTTGCTGAATCTGAATTTTTCTAACTAGAAAAACCATTTGCCTGGCGAGTCCTGTCTTGGCTGGAAAATTTTCAGCACACTATTTTCCAATCCCCTTTATTTATTCCTGTTTTCCATTTTATACACCTCGATTTATATCCCCCCTAATTCTACGCCTTTCGAGGAGAGTGCAGATTCCGGGCCTTCAGTTATCTCATAGGGGAAGATTTCTGGATACATGGGATCATCTTTGATCACCCTCCTCTGATCGTTTTCCAGAGGCATTATATCCATTTGTAATACGGTGACAGAACCAGCCAGAACTGAGCTGTATAGCTAAATGAGGCCTCCTATTAGCCAAGGATATATAGAGTGAAGAACAACCTGAGGACTTCTATTATTTATACTTGAGATAGATATGAAGCCAAGAATTCTGTTAGCTTTATTGCGAAACACTAAATGCAATGTTGTCTTGGTTTTAGGTTTCGCCTAACCAGAACTCATAAATCTTTATGCATTCGGTTTTTAGTTAGTATTAGATCTTACATTATTTAGTTGATATGTGGGCAATGGTTATTTTAACTGTCCATCATTTTAAGAACTTTTCAAGAAAGAAAGATAGATTAGATAGATAGGAAGTGAAAAGGGAAAGTAGAAAGATAAGTAAGAAGAGGAAAAGGATAGGTAAGAGAATAGAGAAAGATAGGTAGGCTAAAAGAGAAAGATAGGGTAGGGGAAAAAAACGGAGGAAAGAAGAAAATAGAAAAGATTGGTAGGTGAAGGAAAGATAGTTAAAAGAAGATAAAAATACGGATTGGAAAAGAAAGATATGTATAGGTTTTGTAGAGGGAAAGATAGGTAGGAGAAGAGAAAGTAGGTACTTGAAGAGAAAGTTAAGTAAGAGAAGAGAAGACAGGTAAGAGAAAGGTGAAAGATAGGTAGGTTGAAGGGAAAGATAAGTAAGAGAACTGAAAGATAGGAAGGTGAAAAGGATGAGTAGGTAGGAGAAGAGAAAGATAGGAAGAAGAGAAGATAGGGTAGGTAAAGAGAAAGATGTTGTAGAGAGAAGAGAAGAGACAGATACGTAGGAGAAGAGAAAGATTAAGGAAAAGATAGGAGGGTGGTACGAGAAAGAGGAAAGAGAGGTATGGAGAGAAGAAGGAAAAAGCATAGGTTAGGTGAAGCGCGAAAGATAGGTAGGAGAAAAGAATAGATAGGTAGGTGGAAAGGGAAGATAAGATAAGAGAAGATAGGTAGGAGAAGAGAAAGACAGGTAGAGAAAAGAAAGAATAGGGTAATTGAAGGAAAAAGATAGGTTAGAGGAGAGAAAGATATGTAAGGTGAAGAGAAAGATGGGGGTAGGAGAAGAGAAAGATGGGTAGGAGAAAGAAAGGTAGGTAGGAGAAGGAGAAGATTAGGTTAGAGTGAGAGAAAGATTGTATTAGAGAGGAAAGAGATAGATAGGTAGGAGACGAGAAAGATTGGTAAGAGAAGAAAAAGATGGATAGTAGAGAGAAATATAGGTAAGTGAAGAGAGAGAAAGGACAGGTTAGGAGAAAAGAAAGCTAGGTTGGTGATCAGTGAGAGAAAGATAGGTATGAGAAGAGAAAGATAGGTAGATGAATGAGACATGCATAGGTAGCCGAAGAGAAAATATGTAGGATGAAGAGGAAAGATAAGTAGGTGAGAGAAAGACTAGGGAGGTATAAGAGAGGAGAGGAAACATATGTAGGAGGAAGAGAAAGATAGTAGGATGAGATCATCAAGAAGATAAGTCGTTGAAGAGAAAGATATAGTAGGGAGAAGAGAGAAACATAGGTAGGAGGAGAGAAAGATAGGAGATGAAGAGGAAAGATATGTAGAGAAGAAAGATAGGTATGTGAAAGAGGAAAGATAGGTAGGAGAAGAGAAAGATATTGTAGGAAAAGAAAGGTAGGCAAAAGTGAAGAGGGGGAAAGTTAGGTAGGAGAAGAAAGATAGGTAGGGAGAAGAAAGAATTAGTAGGTGAAAGAGAAAGATAGGTAGGAGAAGAGAAAGAAGAGAAGATAGGTAGGAGAAGAAAGAAAAAAAGGAAAAAAGATAGGTAGGTGAAGAGAAAGTAAGATGGGGTAGGAGAAGAGAGAGAGAAAGATAGGTAGGAGAAGAGAGGAGAAAGATATGTAGGAGGAAGAAGAGAAGGATAGGTAGGAGAAGAGAAAGATTAGGTAGGTAGAGTGGGTGAAGAGAAAGATGTGTAGGTGAAGAGGAAAGATAGGTAGGAGGAAGAGAAAGTATGTAGGAAAGAAAGGTAGGCAGGTTGAAAGGTGAAGAGAAATTAGGTAGGAGAAGAATTTGAGAAAGATAGGTAGGAGAAAAGAAAGATAAATAGTGTGAGAGAAGTTTGGTAGGAGAAGGAGGAGAATAAGTGAGAAGAGGAAAAGATAGGTAGGAGGAGAAGGAAATGATTAGGTAGGTGAAGAGAAAAGAAAAGATGGGTAGGAGAAGATAAGGCATAGGTTTAGGAGAAGAGAAAGATTTTAAAAAGAGAAATATAGGTAGGAGAGAGAAAGATAGGTACGGTGAAGAAAGCCATGGAGCGAGGAGAGAAGTATAAAGATTGGTAGGAGAAAAGGAGGAGAAGATAGTTAAAAGAGAAAGACTAGGTAGGAGAAGAGAAGAGGAAAGATAGGTAGAATGAAGAGAAAAGATAGGTTAGGAAAAAAATAAAAATAGGTAGGTTATGAGAATTTAAGAGAAAGAATAAATAGGTGAAGAGAAGGATTTTTACAGGTAGGAGAAGAGAAATATTAGAGTTAACATAAGAGAAAGATAGGTAGGAGAAGAGGAAAGATATGTAAGGAGAAGGAGAAAGATTTAAGTTAAGGGAAAAAGAGAAAGGAAAAATAGGTGTTGAAAAGATAGATCAGATTAGGAGACGAGAAAACATATAGGTAGGGGGAGAAGAAAGAAGAAAGAAAGAAAAGATAGGTAAGGTGGAATCAGAAAGATAGGTAGGGAAGGAAAGATAGGCATTGTGAGAGAAAGATTAGGTAGGAAGAGAGGAAAAAGATATGAAGGAAAGAAAGGTAGGCAAGTGAGGAGGGGAAAGTTAGGTAGGAGGAAGAAAGATAGTTAGGAGGAAATGAAGATAAGTATGTGAAGAGAAAGTAGGTAGGAGGAAAGGAGGAGAAAAGATGGGTAAATAGAAGAGAAAGATTATGTGGTAGGAGGAAGGAGCAAGATAGGTAGGAGCAAAGAGGAAAGATAGATAGGTGATGGGAGAAAGATGGGTTGGAGAAGAGAAAGATAGGTAGGAGAACAGAGAAGAGAAAGAAAGTAGAGAAGAGGAAAGGACTGGTAGGGAAAAGGGGAAAAGATAGGTAGTTGAAGGAAAGAAAGATAGGTAGGAGAAAGAAAGATAGGTAGGAGAAGAGCAAGATAGGTAGGGTAAGAGAAAGATAGGTAGGTTGAAGAGAAAGATAGGTAGGAAGAAAAGAAACGCTAGGTAGCGTGGAAAAGAATGATAGGTAGGTATAAATCGAGAAAGAATAGTCGTAGGTGAAGAGGAGAATATAGGTAGGAAGAAGAGGAAAGATAGGTAGTAGAAGAGAAGATAGGTAGGAAAGAGGAAAGATAGAAGAAAGAGGACAGATAGGCAGGTGAGGAGAAAGATAGGTAGGAAAAGAACATACATAAGAAAGAGGCAACACTTCAACAGGGCCCATACTGACCAATGCGGAGCAGGTCCAATGTCCCCCCGGATTAGACCAATTGACCCACCCCCGGATTATCAATGACCCAACCCGGTCTGGGTAAATCCCCACTCAAGGATGGAGCCACTGTACCAAACCCAGCAGCACGAGCTAGTCGGGTCTAACTCACACCCACCCACACCCACTCATGTATTTATCTAACCTATTTTTAAACTCCACAACGTTTTAACCTCAATAACTGTACTCGGGAGCTTGTTCCACTCATCCATAACTCTATACCAAACCAGTGCTTTCCTTATATCCTTGATGATCTGAAATTTTTCCAACTTGAAATCATTGCTGCGAGTCCTGTCTTGGCTGGAAATTTTCAGCACACTATTCACATCCCCTTTATAGGTAGGAGAAAAGAAAGATAGGTAGGTGAAAGGAAAGATAGGTAGGAGAAGAGAAAGATAGGTATTGAAGGAAGATGGGTTATGGAAAGATAGGTATGAGAAAAAAGAAAGATAAGGTAGGTGAAGAGAAAGATGGGTAGATGAGAAAGATAAGGTAGGTAAAGAGAAAAGATAGTAGGACGCAAGAAGAAGAGAAAGATAGGTAAGAGAAGAGAAAGATAGGTAGGTGAAAAGATAGTTTAATAGAAGATAAAATAGGGTAGGAGCGTATGGTGAAGAGAAAGATAGGTAGGTGAAGAGAAGATAGGTAGGGAGAAGAGAAAGATAGGTACTGGCAAAGAGAAAGAGAAGTACTTTGAAGAGATAGATAGGTAAGAGAAGAGGGAAAGGATAGGTAGGAGAAAAGAAAGATAAGTAAGAGAAATGAAAGATAGGTAGGTGAAAAGAATGATTAGATAGGAAGAAGAGAAAAAAGACAGGAAGGCGAAGAGAAAGATAAGGTAGGTAAGAGAAGATAGGTAGGAGAAGAGAAGAAAGATGGCGTTAGAGATGGGTTACGTAAAGGAAAGAGAAGATAGGTAGGAGAAGAGGAAAAAGATAGGGTAGGATATAGGATAGAGGGAAAGATAGGTAAGGAGAAGATAAAGATATGTAGGAGAAGAGAAAAATAATGAGAAAAGATATAGGTAGGTTGTTGAATAGAAAGATTAGTGTAGAAGAGGAAAGAAAAAGACAGGTAGGAGGAGAAGATGGGAATAGATTAGTAGAGAAGGAAAGATAAGATAGGCAGGTGAAGAGGGAGAAAAAAAAAGGAGGAAAAAAAAGACAGGGGTAGTGAGAAAGAGAAAACGGACATGTAGGAAAAGAAGAAAGGTAATGGCAGAGTGAAGATGGGAATGTTAGGTAGAAAGAAGAAAGTTGGTAGTAGGTCGAGGAAAAGAAAAAATAAGTAGGAGAGAGAAAGATACGTAAGGGAAGAGAAAAAGGAGGTAGGTAGAAGAAAAGAAAGAAATATGCTGGTGAAGAGAAAGATATTTAGTGAAGAGAAAGATTTGTAGTAGAAGGAAAGATAGGCATCATGTGAAGAGAGAAGGAAAGACACGGTAGGCGAGAAAAAGAATATAGGTAGGAGGGAAAGAGAAGAGAAAGATAGGTTTAGGTGGAGATAATGAAAGATAGGTAGGTGAAGAGAAAAGGATAGGTTTAATAGAAGAGAAAGATAGACGATAGATAGGTAGGAAGATTAGGTAAGTAAGTATAAAAAGAGAAGACTGGTGGAGGAATACATTAGATAGGTCGGAGAAAAAGAAGTAGGAGAAAAAGAGAAAGGAGAAAAAGAATAGCTAGGTAGGAGAAGAAGAAAAAAAAGTAGGTATGCTCGAAGGAGAAAAGGAGAAAGATGGGTTTTGGAGGAAGAGAAAGATGGGTAGCGAGGGAGGGATAGGGTAGTGAGTGGAGAAGGAAGCGGAAGAGGTGGGGGGAAAATGATAGGTAGGATAGAAGAGAAAGATAAGGTAGTGAATAGGATGGAAAGATAGATTGGGAAGTAGCGGATATGTGTGTGTATGTGTATGTGTGAGTGTGTGTGTGTGTGTGGTTGCGTGCTACGCTATTTCAATTGCCTAACAGCAGATCCTGTTCTCACTTAGTGTTATGTGTGTTATGTGTGAGTTTATGTAAGCAGTCCTTATTTGCCTCGTATGTTACTACATATGTTTTGCATAGTACTCTTCTCCTTGGTTCCCACTGTACTGTTTGTGTGCCTAAATGATACGTAAATTCGCAAAAAGTGTGTTGTGAAATCCCGTATATGTGTGTGTGTGTGAGTGTGTGTGTTATGTGTGTGTGTGTGTGTTGTGTATGTGTGTGTGTGTATGTGTGTGTGTGTGTGTCACAAACTCACCACACACCACACACACACCACACACGCACCCACACACACAAACACAGCACACAGACACACACACACACACACACACACACACAAACACACAACACACACAACACACAACACCACTCACACCACACCACACACACACACACACACACACACACACCAACACACACACACAACACACACAGACAACACAAAACCACACACCACCCAGTATTCCCTCAGGACCACAATTACATTATTTAGAACAGAAGTTGAAGGTTTGGTGCACAAATTTGCGGATGGATTAAAGAATAAACATGAGGAAATGGCAAGAAAGAATCAATGAGAAGTCCCCAGACATCATAGCAGTTACAGAAAACAAAACTCACGGAGACAATAACAGTTGCAATCTTCCCACCAGTGAGACCAGATCATGAGGAAAGATGGAAGGGGCCAGAGGGAGAGGAGGGGTTGCTTCTGCTCGTAAAAAACCAATTGGAAATTCGAGAAAAATTGGGAGGCATAGACGAGACAGGAGAAAAGGGACTACATAGTATGGTACACTTCAGGTCTGTGGAGCCAAACAAACGGTGGTCATTGCAGTGATGTATAATCCACCAAGGAACTGAAGGAGGCCAAAAGAGGAATATGAAGAGAGCAAACAGGAGCAATGGTGGACACACTTGCTGGGGTGGCAAGAGAGCTCACTCAGCAGAGCCAAAGTTGCTGGTTATGGGAGTGTTTCAACCACAGGGAGATTGACTGGGAAAATCTGGAGCCACATGGAGGTTCCCGATAACATGGGAGCCAAGGTGTTGGATGTGGTGCTGAAAAACCTCATGCACCACATGTTAGGACACTACCAGAGTGAGAGGGGAGGATGAACCAGCAAAGATTGGACCTTGTGTTCACCCTGGGCAGTTCAGACTTGAGGCACTACATATGAGAGTCCCTAGGAGCTAAGTGACCACGTGGTTCTGTGCTTGGAATACATGTAGAGTTGCACATAAGTGGAGAGAGTAACATGAGTTGATGGGGAAAGCCTGACTATTAAAAGAGGGGACTACATAGGGTTGAGGACTTCCTGCAGGATGTTCGTGGGACAGAGAACTGGCAGGATTGCCAGTAGATGGTATGCATGAAATATGTAACAAACAAATGCAAGGAGGCAGTGGAAAGATTTATTCCCAAGGAGCAACAGAAACAATGGGGAAGACCAGAACGAGCCTGGTTTACCCGACGGTGTAAGAGCAAAAAACAAAGTGCAATAGAGAATGGAAAAAACAGGAAGGCAGAGAACAACACACAAAATATGGAGATCAGTCGACAGAGCAGGAACGAGTATGCACAGGATAAGGAGGGAGGCCCAGCGACCAGTATGAAAAATCACATAGCATCGAAAATCAAGGACTGACCCGAAATGTTGTAAACACATCAGGAGAAGACAACAGTCAAAGACCAGGTGACAGACTGAGGACAGAAGGTGGAGAACTCACAAGAAATGATCAGGAGGAATGTGAGTAGCTAAACAGGAGATTTAAGAAGTTTTCACAGTAGAGACAGGGAAGGGATCTGGGAAGGACAGCACAGAAGGGAACATCAAGGGGAATATACCAACAAGTGTTGGATGACCGAGGAGGAGGGTGCAGAAGCTGCTAAGTGACCTTGATACCTCATGACGATGGGTCCGGGCAACATCTCCCATGGGTCCTTAGAGATGAGCAGAGATGCTGTGCGTTGGAACGGGAACGGGAAACAAGATTATAAATGAAAACCAGCATTGGGTTATGAGGCATATCCTGTGTCACATAACCTTCTGGAGGTTTTATGACAAGGTAACAGAAGTTAAGACACGAGAGAGAGGGGTGGGTTGATTGCATTTTCCTAGACTGCAGGAAGGCCTTTGACACAGTTCCCCACAAGAGATAAGTGCCAGAAACTGGAGGATCAGGCGCATATAACAGGGAGGGCACTGCTATGGGGATCAGGGAATACGTGGACAGGAGGCACAACGAGGTCATGGTAGGTGAGAGGTATCACAGTGGGCGCCTGTGACGAGCGGGGTCCCACAGGTGTCAGTTCTAGGACCAGTGCTATTTGTTGATATATGCGAACGACATGATGGAAGGAAATAGACTCATAACAGTGTTCTATTCGCAGATGATGGGAAGTGATGAGAAGAATTAAGAATTAAATTGGATGAGGATGAGGCAGGACTGCAAAGAGACCTGGACAGGCTGGGACAATGTGTCCAGAAAACTGGCTTCTCGAATTCAAACACTGCCAAAATGCAAAGTCATGAGATCGGGAGGGGCAAAAAAGACGCAGACAGAGTTAGGCTAGGTAGGACCAAGACTACAGACCTCACTCATGAGAGAAAGACTTGGGGTGACCATAACACGAGCACGTCACCGAGGCACCATTAACCAAATAACGGCTGCAGCATACGGGTGCATGGCAAAACCTTGAGATGCGTTCCGAATACCTTAATAAGGGAATCGTTTCAAGACACTGTACACTGTGTATGTTAGCCCATATGGAGTATGCAGCACCAGTCTGGAACCCACACTGGTCAAGCACTTCAAGAAGTTAGAGAAAGTACAAAGGGTTTGCAACAGGTAGTTCCCAGAGCTCAGGGGAATGTCGTACGAGGAATGGTTGAGGGAAACGGGACTGACGACACTGAGGACAGAGGGTCAGGGTAGGGAGTGGACATGATAACGACATACAAGATACTTGCGGGAAAATATAACACGGTGGACAAAGAGGGATGTTCCAGAGGGGGACACAAAAACAAGGGTCACAAACTGGAAGTGAAGACTTCAGACGATGTCACAGGACGTTAGGAAGTATTTTCTTCAGTCATGGTCGTCAGGAAGTGAAAATAGCCTAGCAAGTGACGTAGTGGAGGCAGGGAACCATACATAATTTTAAGAAGAGGTATGACAAAGCCTCAGGAAGCAGAGAGGGAGGGGACTAGTAGCCGATCATCGTGCCACCAGAGGCGGGGCAAGTCCCCGACTGAGTTCTCGACCCCTGCAAACCACAATTAGGTGAAGTTACAATTAGGTGAGAGTACCACACCACACACCACACACACACACACACACACAACAAACACACACACACACACACACACACGGCGGGGCCACAGGTAGTAGCTCGGACTCGGGACCCGCGTTGCAACCTCAACTAGGTGAGTACAACCTAGGTGAGTACACACACACACACACACACACACACACACCACACACACACACACATATGTGAATGACATAACTGCAGGCTACAAAGCCTGGTCCAGCAACTGGCTCCCTCTTGAGTTTTAAACCCTGCCAAATGCAAAGTCATTGAAGACTGGGGAAAAGGCACAAACAAAAAGAAGACCACAGAAACAGTATAGTTTAGGAACGGCCAAAGTTGCTGCGCAAACCTCACTCAGGAAAAAAATGATCTGGGGGTGAGTGGTTGGGTGAGTATAACACCGAAAGGCATTTTACTCCTGCCAATGCAAAGTCTGAAGAATGAAGTTTGGGGAGGAAAGGGCCAAAGGAGACCGCAGACCACAATATAGTTTAGATGGCCAAAAGTCTGCAAACCTCACTGGAGGAAAAGATTTGGGGGTGAGTTATAACACCGAGCATATCTCCTGAGTCGCACCATAAATAAGCTAACTGCTGCAGCTACGGGGCAGCGCCTGGCCAAAACATACGGATAGCGTTCCGGTACTCAGTAAGGTTCGTTCAAAGACTCTGTATACCATTTACGTCAGGCTCATACGAGAGTAATGTCAGCAAGCACGCAGGGGCACCAGTTTGGAAACCACACCTAGTCAAGCACGTCAAGAAAAATAGAGAAAGTGCAAGGTTTGCAACAAGGCTAGTCCAGAGCTACGGGGATTGTCCTACGAAAGAAAGGTTTGTGAGGGAAATCGGCCTGACGGACACTGGAGGCCAAGGAGGGTCAGGGGAGACTTGATAACGACATATAAAATACTGCGCGGAAATAGACGAGGTGGACAAAGACGGGATATTTTCCAAGATGGGACACTGACACAAGAGGTCTCAATTGGAAGTGAGAAGACTCAGATGAATCAATGGGGGATGATAGGAAGTTATTTTCTTCAGTCATAGAGTAGTCAAGCCGTGTGGAATAGCCTAGAAAGTGAAGTAGTGGAAAGGCGGGAGGAAGGGCGGGGGGACCATACATAGTTTTAAGGCGATGTATGATAAAAGCTTCATGGAGCAGGTGGGAGAGAGAGAGAACCTAGTAGAATCAGGTGAAGAGGAGAGGCGGGGCCAGGAGCTATGAGCGACCCCTGCACCACAAATAGGTGGAAGTACAAATAGGGTGAGTACACACACACACACCACAACACACACACACACACACACACACAAACACACACAACAACAGCGGGGCCAGGGCTCGGACTTCGACCCATGCAAAACCTCAACTAGGTGAGTACAAATAGGAGAGTAATATGACTCACGAAATCGTAATGACACGATTGCAAAACAAACCATACCCCGGCCGGGGGATTGAAACCCGCGGTCAGTGTGAGTCCTCCAAAACTCCAGCCGTTTCGAGTAGCCACCTAGACCAGTAGCACACAATAAGAATTCATCCAACTTGGTATATTTCTACACCATAGGTAAAGTAGTTAGCACAGGCACCCTCTGTGACCACAAATGCAAGTTTTTAAAGACGAACACAACAACACACAACACAACAAACCACACACACACACACACACACACACCTACACACACAATCACAACACACAACACACAACACAACACAACACAACACACACACACACACTATCCCCACACCACACTGCACACACAAAAACCACAGCAACATCACACACAAAACACATCACACCAATCATTACATAAACTACACATCAACACGCTCTCAACAACACACAACACACACTCACACCTCACACAACACACAACACACACACCACACACACACCCACACCACAAACACAACACAACTCAACACACACACACACAAACACACACACACACACACACACACACACCACCACACATACACTACACACACATCAAACACAACACACACCACACATCACACACACCCACACAACACTAACACACTCCACACACACAACACACACACACCAACACAAATACACTCACACACAAACACACACCACACACACACCAACTCACACACACACACGATACAACACACACACACACACACCAACACAACCCACACACACACCACACACACGCACACCCACACTCACACAAACACACACACTCGCACAATACAACACCACACACCAACACACACAACACAAACACATCCAACCACACACCCACACACACACACACACCACACACAAAACACACACACACACACAACACACACACACACACACACACACACACACACACACAACACCACACTCACACACACACCACAAATACACGCACACAACACAAAACAAAAACTAACACACCACCACACACAGGTAACAAGGGGGGACACAGTTGGAAGCTGATGAACAGATGATTCACAGGGATGTTTTAGGAAGTATTTCTTCAGCCACAGAGAGTCAGTAAGTGGAATGTTATGGGAAGCGATTGTAGTGGAGGCAGGATGGAGGATCCTACATAGCTTAAGCAGAGGTATATGATAAAGCTCACGGCTCAGGGAGAGTGACCTAACCACTAAAGTAGCGATCAGGTGAAAGACGGCGGGGCCAGGAAGCTAGGACCTCTCCTTCTTAACTCTCGAAAATAACCCCAACCCCAAGCCAGCAACCTCAACTAGGTGAGAGTACACTCACTACACACACACTCACACACACTCACACACACTACAACTACAACAAACACACACACACACAACACACACACACACACACACACACACCACACACAACACACACACCACATACAAACCCACACACAACACAAACAACACACACACCACACTCACCACACACACACAACACATACAAAACACACACCACCACACACACACATCATACAAAACACACCACAAACACACACACACACACACCCACATATACAAAAACACACACCACACACACACACACACACACAAACAACACACACACACTCAATATTTTTACAAAAAACACCATAACACCCAACGCGCGCCGCACAAACACACACATCGCACACACACACACACACAACCACACACACAACACACACACAACACATACACAACACACACACACACTACGCACCACACACACACACACACACACAAACACACACACACACCACACACACACAACCACACACACAGCACAACACACCACACACCAACTCAACTCACCACACACACACAACACCACACACACACACACAATACACATACACACACCACACACAACACAACACAGACACACACACACACACACACACAAACACACACCACACACACCACACACCACAACACACACACACACACCCACACACACAAACACAACACACACACAACACAACACACAACTCATACACACAACACACACAACACACAACACAAACAACAACACAACACACAACACAACACCACACATAAACACTATGTTGTGGTCGGGCTGGGAGTTATAGCCTTTAAATTATGTTTATGGACCGAGGTGTTTTTGTAAAATTTTCTTATATATCTCATTCTGTCCTTGTCTGTCTGGTCTGTCTGTTGTCTGTTCTCTCTGTCTCTGTCTGTCTGTCTGTCTCTCTCTCTCTCTCTCAATCTCTCTCTCTCTCTCTATTTCTCTCTCTCTCTCTCTTCTCTCTTCTCTCCTCTCTCTTCTCTCTCTCTCTCTCTCTCTCTCCTCTCTCTCTCTCTCTCTCTCTCTCTCTCTCTCTTCTCTCTCTCTCTCACTCTCTCTCGCTCTCTTCTCTCTCATCTCTCTCGCTCGCTCTCATTCCTTATCACTATTTTTCAATTTCTCACCGAGGATAGAATGAAGATGTTGGATACCATCACAATATTCTTCCTGATTCACCATCACAACAAGATTGTATGACTCTAAATTGTTTTACCAATTCAAGAATGGATGGACACCATCACCATGAAGGTATTATAATACCAGGGATAGCAAAGGCCACGAGGGGCACTATGATACCACCGGTATTGTGATACCAGTAGTTAGTACCATGAGGGTGGTGTGAATACAAGGGAGAAGCTAAGGCACGAGGCACTCACGAGCGCAGGGGCACTATGATACCACGGTATTGTGTTACCAGAGTACCATTGAGGGTGTGGTTATGATGTATGATACCAGGGAAGCAAGGCCAACCGAACCGATACCATGATACCACGGTTTTAAAATTTGTGATACCAGTGTCCATGAGGGTGGTATGATACAACGGGAAGCAAGGCACGAGGCACTATGATACCACGGTATTGCTGAACCAGAGTACCATGAGGGTGGTATGATACCAAGGGAAAAGCAAGGCACGAGGCACTATGATACCACGTATTGTAGATACCATGAAGTTAAAAAAAAGTACCATGAGGGTGGTATGATAACAAGGGAAGCAAGGCCCGAGGCACTATGATTACAACGGTATTGTGATACCAGATGTACTGAGGGTGTGGTTCTTGATCAAGGGAAAAGCCGAAAACAGCAAGGCCACACGAAGGGCCACTTATGATGTCTTACCACGGTTTATTTTTATTTTGGTTCCATTGTAGATTACCAGAGTGTAACCATGAGTGGAGGTGGTTGGTCGGTATGATACATGGGGAAAGCGGAAAAGCGAAGGCCAAACGAGGGCTACTGAGGCATATGGATACCACGGTATTGTGATACCAGTGTTCATATGAGGGTGTTGGTTATGATACAAAGGAAGCAAGGCCAAACGAGGTACGTGATACCAGCCGTACTGTGATACCAGAGCAACCTTGAAGTTGGTTATGATACCACGGAAGCAACGGCCTCCACGAGGTGTAATGTACAAGGGATAACCAGGGTGGGGTTTACAGTGATACCAGAGCAAAAGCTGCAGCAAAGAAAGGGGGTTGTCATACCAGAGCACCATGAAGGTGTGGTATGAGACCAGGGAAAGCTAGGCACGAGATACCATGATACCTACGGTACTGTGATACCAGAGCACCATGAAGGTGGTTTGATGACCACGGAAAGCAACGGCCCCACGACGGGGGGTAACCATGGATACCAGGGAAACCATGATACCATGTAACTATGATCCCGGGGTACCATGATACCAGGGTACCATAATTACCGGGGGTACTTTGATGTCAGGCACCATGATTACCATGGGTACTGTGATAAACAGGGTCCATTGATTACCAGTCCTACTGTGTTCTAGGGGTACCATGATTTTACTAGGTAATTGTGATACTTGGGTCACCATGATTACCAGGGTACTGTGATACAGAGTACCAGGACAGCAGGGGCACCGGGGTACCTAATGATACCAGAGTACCTCGACGATTACGGGAACTGTGATATCCAGAGCACCAGGATACCAGGGGGGGTAATGATGATATAAGGGTCCATGGTACCAGTACTTGTGATACCAGGATGCTTTGATACCAGCGCACCATGATACCAGGGCAGTGTGGATACCGGATGAAGAGTACCATGATACAAGGTCATGATTCCATGGACTATAAAATACCAGGTAAGGGGAGGGAGAGAGAAGAGGAAGGCAGCTTAGGGGGCGGAAATTCAAGAAGGGAGAGGAGAGAGGAGGGAAGGATGGACGAGGAGGAGAGCAATAATCTCCACGCAAGTGACTGATAAATGATGTGGGAGAGGAAGGAAAAGAAGATAGGTAGGTAAAGGAGAAAGATAGGTAGGTGAAGAGAAAGATATGTAGGAGAAGAGAAAGTAGGTAGGAGATGAGAAAGAGGGGTTTGGGAGAAGAGAAAGATAGGTAGGAAAAGAGAAAGATTGGTAGGTGAAGAGAAAGATAGGTAGGTTAAGAGAAAGATAGGTAGGTGAAGAGAAAGATGGGTAGGAGAAGAGAAAGATAGGTAGGAGAAAGGAGAGATGGGTAGGAGAAGAGAAAGATAGGTAGGAGAAGAGAAAGATTGGTAGGTGAAGAGAAAGATAGGTAGGTGAAGAGAAAGATTAAGACGATGGATGAGTGTGAGAAGTGAAGTAAGAGAGATAACATGGTGTAAGAGGAGACAGAGAAGGAATAAGAGGAAGATAGAAAAGAGAATCAAGGGGAAGGTTTATACACACACACCCCCACGAAGAGGCGGTGTCAGGAGCTATGGTTCGACCCTGAAAACTGCATAGAGGCGAGTACACTTTACACTTTCACACAATACATATATATATATATATATATAAATATATATATATAAAATATATATATATATATTTTTTTTTTTTTTTTTTTTTTCAACAAGTCGGCCGTCTCCCACCGAGGCAGGGTGACCCAAAAAAGAAAGAAAATCCCAAAAAGAAATACTTTCATCATCATTCAACACTTTCACCACACTCGCACATTATCACTTTTTTTTGCAGAGGGTGCTCAGAATACAACAGTCTAGAAGCATACACATATAAAGTACACAACATATCCCTCCAAACTCCCAATACCCCAAACCCCTCCTTTAAAGTGCAGGCATTGTACTTCCCATTTCCAGGACTCAAGTCCGACTATATGAAAAAAACCCGGTTCCCTGAATCCCTTCACTAAATATTACCCTGCTCACACTCCAAAGATGTCAGGTCCCAAGTACCATTCGTCTCCATTTACTCCTATCTAACACGCTCACGCACGCTTGCTGGAAGTCCCAAACCCCTTACCACAAAAACCTCCCTTTACCCCCTCTCTCCAACCCTTTCGAGGACGACCCTACCCCGCCTTCCTTCCCCTATAGATTTATATGCTTTCCATGTCATTCTACTTTGATCCCTTCTTCTAAATGACCAAACCACCTCAACAACCCCTTCTGCCCTCTGACTAATACTTTTATTAACTCCCCACCTTCTCCTAATTTCCACACTCCGAATTTTCTGCATAATATTTTTCACCACACCCTTGCCCTTAAACAGGACATCTCCACTGCCTCACAACCGTCCCCCTCGCTGCTGCATTTACCACCCAAGCTTCACACCCATATAAGAGTGTTGGTACTACTTACTTTCATACATTCCCCTTTTTTGCCTCCATAGTAACGTTTTTGACTTCCACATATACCTCAACGCCACCACTCAACCTTTTTTCCTCATTCAATTCTATGATTAACCTCATCCTTCATAAATCCACCCGCCGACACGTCAACTCCCAAGTATCTAAAAAACATTCACTTCTTCCCATCTCCTCCTCCCCAATTTGATATCCAATTTTTCTTTATCTAAATCATTTGACACCCTCATCACCTTACTCTTTTCTATGTTCACTTTCAATTTCTACCTTTACACACATTCCCAAACTCATCCACTAACCTTTGCAATTTTTTTTAGAATCTCCCATAAGCACAGTATCTCAGCAAAAAGTAACTGTGTCAATTCCCAATTTTGAATTTGATTCCCATAATTTAATCCCACCCCTCTCCCAAACACCCTAGCATTTACTTCCTTAACAACCCCATCTATAAATATATTAAACAACCATGGTGACATTAACCCCATCCTGTCTAAGACCTACTTTTTCCGGGAAATAGTCCCCTCTCTTCTACAACCCTAACCTGAGCCTCACTATCTTCATAAAACTCTTTACAGATTTAATAACTTACCACCTATTCCAAAATACTTGCAACATCTGCCACATTGCTCCTCTATCCACTCTATCATATGCCTTTTCTAAATCCATAAATGCAATAAAAACTTCCCAACCTTTATCTAAATACTGTTCAATTATATGCTTTCAATGTAACATTTGATCTACACATCCCTACCCACTCTGAAACCTCCTTGCTCATCGCAATCCTACATTCTGTCTTCCCTCTAATTCTTTAAATTTTATAACCCTACCGTACACTTTCCTGGTATTACTCAGTAAGCTTATTCCTCTATAATTTTTACAGTCTCTTTTGTCCCTTTCCCTTTATAAAAGGGGGACTATACATGCTCTCCCGCCAACCCCTAGGTACCTTCCCCTTTTTTCATACATTTATTGAACAAAAGTACCAACCACTCCAACACTATTTTCCCCCCCTGCTTTTAACATTTCTGTCATGATCCCATCAGTACCAGCTGCTTTACCCCCTTTCATTTTACGTAATGCCTCACGTACCTCCCCCACACTTACTTTGCTCTTCTTCACTCCTAAAAGATGGTATACCCCCCTGACCAGTGCATGAAATTACTGCCTCTGTTTTTTCCCTTTAACATTTAAAAGTTCCTCAAAATATTCTCGCCATCTACCTAATACCTCCATCTCCCCATCTACTAACTCCCCTTACTCTTTTTTTAATGACAAATCCATATTTTCCCTTGGCTTTTTAACTTGTTTAACTCACTCCAAAATTTTTTCTTATTTTCATTAAAATTTCTTGACAGTGCCTCCCCCACTCTATCATTGCTCCCCTTTTGCACTCTCTCACCACTCTCTTTATCTTTCTTTTACTCTCCATATATTCTGCTCTTCTTATAACACTTCTGCTTTGTAAAAACCTCTCATAAGCTACCTTTTTCTCTTTTTTTCACACCCTTTACTTCATCATTCCCACCATCACTCCTCTTTCCTCCTGCACCCACCCTCCTATAACCACAAAAATTCTGCCCCACATTCTAATACTGCATTTTTAAAAACTATTCCAACCTTCTTCAAAACCCCCCCATTACTCATCTTTGCACTATCCCACCTTTCTGCCAATAGTGCTTTATCTCGCCCGAACTTCCTCCCCCCTTAGTTTATACACTTTCACCTCCCTCTTATTGTTTTTTGCCACCTTCCTCTTTTCCCATCTACCTCTTTCTCTAACTGTGCTACAACTAAATAATGATCCGATTATCAGTTGCCCCTCTATAAACATGTACATCCTGGAGCCTACCCATCAACCTTTTATCCACCAATACATAATCTAATAAACTACTTTCATTACGTGCTACATCATACCTTGTATATTTATTTATCCTCTTTTTCATAAATTGTATTACTTTTACCAAATTTCTTTCTACACTTTGCTCAATTAAAGGCTCCCCATTTACATTTACCCCTGGCACCCCAAATTTACCTACTACTCCCTCCATAACATTTTTACCCACTTTAGCATTGAAAACCC
>NW_026507735.1:45000-47239 GCF_026875155.1 Cherax quadricarinatus
GCACCACTGTGAATAACATATAGCACCACTGTGAATAACATATAGCACCACTGTGAATAACATATAGCACCACTGTGAATAACATATAGCACCACTGTGAATAATATATAGCACCACTGTGAATAACATACAGCACCACTGTGAATAACATATAGCACCACTGTGAATAACATATAGCACCACTGTGAATAACATATAGCACCACTGTGAATAACATATAGCACCACTGTGAATAACATATAGCACCACTGTGAATAACATATAGCACCACTGTGAATAATATATGCACCACTGTGAATAACATACAGCACCACGTGAAAAACCATACAGCCCCATGTGTAACATACAGTGCCACTGGGGGTTCACTACCCTATTTTTTCCCCTTCCCTATTTACCTTTTATTACTGGCCCCTTATTGATTCTATTTCTTACATTTTGGGAATATATTACGTCATTTCATAGTTTTTTTTTAAAAATTTAAAAAATTTATTTGTATTGTAAAAAACTTTAATTTTAAATTAATAATTAATTTTAAAATTGAAATTAATTAATTTTAAAACCCCGGGGTGCAGACTGAGGGTTTTATAACTTAAAACCCCCAAGGATGACCCCTTTCGTTATGAAAATTATGCAAATGATTTCCCCAAAGGGACTGACTCCAACATGTAAAATATTCGCCAAATAAATGCAACATTTTTAAAGGAAGGAATGAATTTGGGGGGTAAAATTTTTATGGAATTTTATAAATCTTGAACAGACGCAGGAAAGTAAGGGGGTCCCCTTTTTCAGCTTAAAGCAGATTTTTTTAAAATTTCCTTTTTTTTGGGGGTAAAAAAAACTAAAGACAGTCTGTCAGCAGCGGGGAGATAAAATTTTAAACTCAGAGCAAATCTAACCTTTGGAAAAACAACAGCAAGAGAAAAACGTCAGGGGCCCACATCCCATAGCAAAAAAAACCCTTTCCCTACAGGAACTTGTGTAAAATGGGGTTCCTACGTTTCACAGTGCAAAAAAGGGATCAGTGCTTGAGTACACAGTATCAGTGGTTTGGGGCCCCCCACCCTTTCGACCCTTTAAACCCCCTTGGGTAAAGGTGAGAAAGGGGCCCGGAGCTACGGGGGAAAAAATATTTTTACCCCCGCGACAACGGAAGGACGCAAAACAAGAGGAGATTTTGACCACGAAATAAAAAAAAACTGCCCCGGTTTTCGAGCACTGAACAAGGAAAAGAATGACAGAAGACCCCCAAAACGGGGACATATGTGGAAATTTAAAAATTTTCAGGTGTGGTAAGGCAAACATTATGGTCTTTTAAAAGTATCCTATTTTTTTTGTAGAAATGGGAAATGTGTCCGACCCCGGGAACCCCAAATAGGTGAGTACAAATAGGTGAGGGACACCCCACACACACACACACACCCCAACCAAGTGTGGACACAGTGCAAAACCAAACCCAGGAAAAAATGAAGAGGCCCTTTTGAGGAGCTAGATACCTCAAAGGAAAGGGGGCCCGATAACATTTCCCCCTGGTATGAGGAGGGAGCAGAGGGGGCTATGTGTACCCCTAACAACAATATTTAATCATCTATCGAAAAAGGGGGGATTGCCTGAGGCATGGGGAAAACAGCAAAAAGTATTTCCCCCAATTTTTAAAAAAAAGGGGACAGGGCATGAAGCATTTTAAAATAAGACCAAAATGTCACTGACATGTATAGTATCAAAGTCAAGGAGAAGATTATCAGGGAAGAGTGGGAACACCCGAAAGGAACGATCTCATCCCAAAAGCAGCCAACATGGGTTTTAGGGCGGGGAAAACCTGTGTCCCCCAAACCTACTGGGGTTCAAAGACATGGTGAAGCAGTAAACAAAAGAGAGAGGGGTGGGTGGATTGGGATTTTCTTGGACTTAAGAAGGCCTTTTTACACAGTTCCACACAAGAGATTGGTGCAAAAAAATGGAGGACCAAGCAGGGATAACAGGGGAAGGGACTACAATGGATCAGGGAAAATTTTTTAGGAAGACAGCAGCGAGTCATGGTACTGGCGAGGTGTCAAGTGGGCACCCGTTTACCCCGGGGGGCCGCAGGGGGTCAGTCCCCAAAGGGCCAGTGCTGTTTCTGGTATTTGTGAAAAGAAAAAGACCCCAAGGATAGACTTTTGAGGGTCCCCCGTTTGCAGATACGTGAAGTTTTATGAGGGAAAGGAAATTTATCGACCGAAGACCAGGGAGAACTACAAAG
>NW_026507736.1:0-18748 GCF_026875155.1 Cherax quadricarinatus
ACAACAAACCAAAACCATCCCCCCCACCCAAAACACACCCTTTGTCCACCCACACAACCCCCCCCCGCCACCCCCCACAACCAACACAACCCCCCAACCCAACCCCCAAACACTACAACCTGCCACAAACCCCCCGCAAACCCCCATACACCCCCTTTCCCACCCCACTACACCCCCCCACCTAAAACAAACCCTGCCACACCCAAAACAACCCCCAAACCAACCCTGCCCACCCACCACCCCCTTGCCCCCCAACAAACCCCCCACAAAAAAAACAAAAACCCCCCCCCCCACAACCCCAAAACAACTAACCCAAAACACCCCTCCCCAAACCCCCAAAACCCCAATACAAACCCCGCCACACCCTCAGCATCACTTGCCACACCCCCCAAACCACAAAACCCTGGGACACCCCCGCACAACCCCTGCCCCCACACCACAACCCAACACCAACCCCAGCCACCCCCCACAAACCTACAAAAACCCTGCCACCACCCCACTCCTTCCCACAAAAACACTAAAAACCCTGCCACACCACAAAACTAAAACCCCCCCTGCCCACAAACCCCCCAAAAACAACAAACCCTGCCACGCCCAACAAACCCCCCCCAAAAACCCGCCCCACAAACCAAAACACCTACACTCCCCCCACCACAAACACCCCCTGCCCACACCACAACACTACCCCTGGCCCACACCACAACCACTAAACAACCCTTGCACACCACAACACTACAATTACACACCCAGTCCCCACACCAAACCAACACTACTCTCTGTGCCTACTACCACCAAAGACTCACCCACACTCCCTTCTGCCAACAACCGACCCAACACCAAAAACAACCACAACAACCCTCGGCAACACCACAAACACTACACTTACCTGCGCCACCAAACCAACAAACAACTAACAAACCCCAGCCCCACAAACCAACAACCAAAAACACTAAACAACTCCCTGCCTTACCACCAACACACAGAAGCCACTAACAACTCCCTGGCCCACAAACCACAACACTACAAACCCCTGGCCCCCCCCACCCAACACTACAAACTCTGCCACAACACCACAACTCTACACCCTGCCACACCACCCAACACTAACACCCCCTGGCCACACGCACAGCATTACTACCTCCTGCCACACACAACCAACACCTACCAACTCCCACCTGCCACCCACCCACAACCAACTAAACTTCCTCCCCCCCCTCCTGCCAACACCACAACCACTATACACTCCTTGCCAACAGACAACCACCCTACACTCTGCACAACACCACTACAACAACAAAAACCACACCCCTTGCCACAACCAAACCAACACCTACACCCCACCCTGCCAACAGACCACCAGCACTAACCAGCTCCTTGCCACCACCCACAAGCACAACCACTGCTCTGCCACCAGCCACAAAGCACTACACTCCCTGGCCAAACAAAACCACAAACAACTACACTCTGCTAGCCAACAACCACAGACCACCTACAACTCCCTGTCTGGCCACCACCACAACACTACACTCTGCCCACCAACAAAAGCACTACAACCCCGTGCCACTAAATCACATTATAACAACCCCTCTGGTCCTGGCCCCCACACCACAGCAACTAACACAGCTGCCACACCACAGCAACTGACACACTGCCCCACAACCACAAACACTAAAATAACCAACTCCCCCTGGCACCACCCTGCCACAATACCCACCACCCCCTAACATACTCTTGCCCCACCAAACCCACAAGCAACTACACACCCCACTGCCCTGCCACACCACAAAACCACGCTTACACTCCTGCCCACAACCACAGCAACTACACCACTGGGCCCCCACTAACACCACAACAAAACCTACACTCTGGCCAACACCAACAACACTAAAACACTCCTGCCCCCACACCCACAAACACTAACAACTGCCAAACAACACAACAGCTACTACAAAACGCTTGTGACGCTGGGCCCACACCACCAACCACTACAACTCTAACCACAACCACCCACACCTACACTGCTGCCCTCTGCCACACCACACTAACAACTACCCCACCTCTCGCCCAACAAAGGGGGGGGGGGGGGGGGGGGGGGGGGGGAAACAGCAACTACACTCTGGGCCAACACCAGACCCAAACACTACACATTCTGCACAGCAACCATTCTAACCACACCCACGGGCCCTCAACCACATCACTAACACTCCCTGGCCACACCCCCACCAGCCACTACACTCCTGGCACCACAACAACCACACATATCACTAACACACACCCTATTGGCCAACACCAACAACCACTACACTCCCTGCCACAACCACAACATACCTACTCCCTGCCCCCACACCACCAACCACTACACCTCCTTCACCACTCCTGCCACAAACCACAGCAACTACACTCCCCAGGCCCCACAACAACCAACAAACACTACACTCTGCCACACACCACAGCAAACTTAACACTCCCTGCCACACCACCTAAGCACAATACCAACTCTTGCCAACTAACCACAAACACTAAACAAACCACCTCCCTGGCCCCCATCCATGGACTTCAGCCACACCACAAACACACCAACAACTGCCCACCCCAACAGACCAAAAATAAACTACACTCCAGCCACACCACCCACACCACTACCAACTACTACCCACACCACAACACTACACCCAACTCTGCCAACACTACAAACACAACAACCTTCCTGGCCACACCACAAAGCAACTACACTCTGATGTGGCCACAAAACCACAACAAACCCAAGAACAAACAAAAACCTCTACACCCTCTGCACCCCACCAAGCCCACCACATACAGACGATACACCCTCCCTGCCCACACCACAAAACAACCTACACCCCTGGCCACAGCCACCCAAACTACTAACACGCTAATGCCACAACGCCAACCAAACACCTACACCCCTCCAGCCCCACACCACAAAACACTACACTCCACCTCTGCCCCCAACCCCACCAACACTACAAACTCTGGGCCCCCACCAACCAAACAAACGCTTAACCAAAACCCTGCCACACAACCACAAACACTACATCCCCCTGCCCACCCCAACAGCCAACTTGAAACACACCCTGCCCACGACACCACAAACACCACTACACACCCTGCCACACACCACAACACTAACCAATCTCTGGCACACCACAAAAAAACAAACTACACGCATGCCCAACACCAAAACTAAAAACACTAGACAACACCAGCCACAACCTAACAATCACTACAACGTCCCTGCCCACACACAACAGCAACTAACACTTTGCCCACAGACACAAACAGCAACTTCACTCGCCATTTCCACACCACCAAACTACTAGCAAACCCCTGACCTGGCGCCACAAAATCCACAAACCGCACAACACTACAAAAACCCTGGGCCAACACCAACAAAACACTACACCCTTGCCACACCACCAACACTACAAAAACAGCCTAAACCTACACCCTGCCCAAACACCAACAACACTACACCCGGCACCACAACACGAAACCAACTAACACCTCCCTGCCACACCAACCACTACACCTATAACTACCCTGCCCCCATAACCACCAACACTAACATCTTTCTGCCCACAACCATATAACACTTAAACAAAAACCCTGCCCATAAAAGAAACCACAAGACACTAACACCCAGCCCAACACCACAACTAACTACAAAAAACAAACCCTGGTGCCCACCAACCACAACACCTACAACCCTTGCCCACTAATACACCACAAACAACAACCCTAACAAAAAACCCTGACCACACCCCACAAACACTAACAGTACGCACCCCTGCCCACACCAACAAAACCAACTAACACATAAAAAAACCTGACCCCACCCCCCACAAACACTAACAAACAACACCGAACCCCTGCCACAAAACCAACAAACACTACAAAACCCTTCCACACCACCAAAAACAAACCTACACCTGCCCCAACTACCTGCCCACAACACAAAAACACTTCCTCTGCCACCAAACCACGCAACTTACAACCCTCTGCCCACAAACCACCTACACTCTGCCCCACCACCACAAACCAACTACAATACCCACTGCCAACAACCACAACAACTACAAAGTCAAACCACCCGCTTCACACCACAACACTACACCCCCTACTGCCCCCACCCACAAGCCAACAAACAACTAAATCAAACTCTGGCCCACAACCAACAACACCAAAAACCCCTGCCAACACTACAAACGCCCACTAAACCCTACCTTTCTGTGGCACCCACCGACCAACCTTCTACAATCTCCCCTGCCTACACCCCCGACAACACTACACTCCTGAGGCTGGCCCCAAACCACAACACAACACTGCACCTACTACCTGCTGCATTCTATAACCCAACAACAACACTTACAAACAACCATTCTTCAAACTCACACTCCTTGGGGGTGGGGGGTGGGCCCACACAAACAACTACACACCCATCCTGGCCCACAAACACTAACACACCTGCACACAAACTCACTTCCTGCCCCCTAGCCACACCCAACCAACCACTGTACACAAAAAAAAAAACCCAAAGTCCCTGGCCCAACAACCACCAAACACTACAAACCCTCTGTCCCTCCACACACCCAAAAACCCACTAACGACTCCTTCTGCCACAAAAACCAGCAATAACCACCTACACACTGCCACCCAACACTACCACTCACTGCCACAAATACCACAACACTACACCCTGCCACAAACAAAACCACCAACCCCCCTACCCCAACAAACTAACACCCAACACCCACACCCACAAACACCCTACCTTCCTGGCCAACATACCACCAAACACTAACACTCCTGGCCAATACACGCACCACAACACCTCAAGAACTAAGGGAAACTGGATTATAACTCCCGTCCCTTTTATATAATATAGTTTGAAACGTCTTTCCCCCACTTCACCTTATGTACCCCATTGTATTTGGGGAATATCCCCCCCCTCACTGGAGGGCGAAACCAGATCTTACTGAAATAAACATAAGAACCCCAGATTGTTTGGCCACCATTTTGGTCTAAAGGTCCCCTTCCATCCTTGTCCGGGAAGTTTAAATACCATTGCTGGGGTATGGTTGACACTTGTCCAATAAAAAAAGGATCACATTAATGGTGTAATCTGTGCAAGAAACAGAAAAAAATTGTTTGGGCATAGCAGTTTGAGTGGTAATCCCTTTTTATTTGTTTTGAACCGTTTTCGCCAACTTGGTAGCCTTTCCTTCCAGTCAAATTTTATCTATTAGGAGAAATGTTTGGTAGGTTTTGTTAACAGCAAGAAGTCCGCCCCCCTCCGGTTGTTGGCCGAGGTATCAATAAAAGGAATGTATAATCCAAAGTACCCCCCCATTCAACCTTGGGGAGAACATAGTTATTTGTAGGTGGCTCATTACCCCATCAAGCCTGGAGGAATGAGTTCAGCTTTCATGATCTGGGACGATAATAGAATTCCCCTCAAAACATATATAAGTCTAACCGTGTTGTAGGAACCAACCGTTTTTTTCCCCTTACATTTATAAAAGCTACACACCCCACTGTTTTGGTGAAAAAACCATGAGGTTCCCCTTAACCGACACATTGGTCGGTATTTTAATACCAATATGTAACACATAACTGGAATCCGCGGGTATCCCGTAGCCCCTCGTGGGTAGCAGAAACGGTCCCCCCGTTTGTATTTATATACAGAATACTTTTGGTGAAACGTTGCTGATAAAACAACATCACCAATCGCTCCCCATATCCCCCTCCCTCCGTTTTAACACGTTTTGAAAACTTATTAACCGAGTTGGGTTTACCCGAGGGGGCGAAGACATATATGTGGCTTGGGGGGTTAAGGTTTGGGTGGTAAATACCCACACGGTGTAAGCGACTTGGTGTAAATGTTGCCTTGTGTTAGTAAAAGGACACGCCATTTGTTAAGCATAACGCGTGGGTTGTAAAAAAAAATAATGGATGCCGGTGTCAAAAGTAAGAAACATCCGCAAAGAGGTATCGACTTACTGTGTGTGTAAATGTGCTTTGGGTGTAGTAAAAAAGGAACACACGCGAGGTGGGTTAAAAGCTACCTTGGGGTTTGGTAAATATGTGCCTGGGTGTTATGTAAGGACACGCCAAGTGTATAAAAGCTAACTTGGTGGGTATGTGCCTTTGGAGTAACCAAAGATACGACACGCAGTTGTTAAGCCCTACGTGGTGTACTGTGCCACTGGGCGTGGGTAGATAAGTTAAAAACAACGCATATTGTAAAGCAACTTGGGTTGTAAATGTATATTGCTGGTTGGTAAGTAAGAACACGCAGTGAAAAAGCCACTTGTTGTGGATAATTTTCCTGTGTGTAGTAAGAGCACGGCAGTGGTAAGCAGCCTGACGATGGGTGTCACAAACGGTGCTAATGTGTTAGTAAAGACACGCAAGTGTAAGCTACTTTGGTGTATGGGTTTTGCCCTGGAGTAGTATAGACACGCTCAAAAAGGATTTAAGCTCTAAACTTTGGTGGGTATATGGCTGAGTGGTCCAGTTAAGACCACGCCCCAATAAGTTTGTAAAAAGCTACTGGTGTTATGTTGCCTTGGGTGTAAGGTAAGACAAAACGCAGTGGGGTTAAAGCGCTACTGTGTGTGTTGTAATGCCCCGGTTGTAAAGTCAGACACACGCAGTGGGGGTAAAAGCTACCGTGTGTCAAAATGTGGCCCGGTTGTTAAGTAAAAAAGGACACAGACACGCAGTGTTAAAAAAGCTACCGTGGGTGTAACCAAAATGTGCGTTGTGTGTAAGTACAAGACACACCACAGGTTGTGAAGCAAACGTTTGGGAGTTAAAAATGTTGCTGGGGTAGAAGTAAGACACACGCAGTGGTAAAAGGGCTACGTGGGTTGTAATGTGCTTAAGAGGGTTAAAAGTAAAGGAGAACACAACGCAGTGTAATGGCTTAAAACGTGGATAGTACAGAAACCGGGTTAAGAACGGACACTCCAGTTGGGGGTAAAAGGCCCCCCCAAAGACGAGGAGAGTAAAACAATGTGCAGGTTGGAAGTAAATACACACCGCGGCCAGTGTAAGCTACGTGGGGTAGTATAGTGCATGTGGCCCTAGTGTAGTAAAAAGACACCAAAAAAACACGCAGTTTTGTCAAGCTTTACGTTGGGAGACTGGTACCGGGTATTTTAGTAAGACCACGGCAGTGGGTAAGCTACGGTGTGGGTCACAGCTGGTATGGGCTGGGGTGTAAGTTAAGAACAAACACACGCCAGTTTGCTAAAGCTACGTTGGTGGGTATGCACCCGGGTTTTATAGTAAAGAGCCCCCGCCAGTGGGAAGCTAACGTGGTGTAAAAATAAACCGGTTTGTTTAAGGTATAAAAAAAAGAGAACTAACGCAGTGGAAAGCTACGTGGGGGTGTATTGTACGTGGGTTGTAAGATGTTAAGGCCAAGACGCCAGTGAAAGCTACGTAGATTAAAACATGTTAACTGGTATAGACGGTTTTTTTTTGTTATACACACATACAATGTACAGCACGTGAGTGGCTAATGCAGTGGGTGTAGTAAAAACGAGACCACCACACGGTGGGGGGTAAGGCATACGTGAATTGAAATGTGGGCTTTGGTTTGTAAAAGATTGTGGATTTAAGCCCATAGTGTAGTGGGTTAAGGCCCCACGGTAGATGTTATAGTAAACTGGGTTGTAAAGTGTGTAAAAAGAGACAACTAAACGCCACTGTAAGCTACGTTCCCCGAGTATGTTACTTGGTGTGAGTTAGGGCGGGTACACCATTTGTGGTTAAGCTACGATGGGATTGTAAAAGATGTACTTGGTGTAGTTGTAGGTTTTTTTTTTTGGGGAAGACACACACATTGTAAGCTAAACGATTAGGGTTATGGTACTGCTGTGGTGTTTTTTAGGGCCGGGACACCAAAGTCAGCCAAACGTGGGGAATGGTAAATGTAAATTGGGGTGTAAATTGTGTTTTGGTAGACCACACAATTATCAAAAAGCTACGTAGTAATGGTTATGTACTGGGTGTTGTTGTATTAAACCCAGAACCACATAGTAAAAAAGGCTACGTGAAAAAGTATAAAATGTACTGGGTGTAAATTGTTGGTGGGGGTATGGTAAGACACCACATTGTAAGCTTACTTGAATGTATGGGACTGTGTGTGGTTAGTTTAAAGGCGGAAACCCACATTTGGTAAGAAAAAGGCCTACGTGATGAACATGTACATTGGGGTGATACAGTGGTGTTTGGGTACATAACCCACACAATGTATCACAAAGCTAACGTGAGTATGTTACTGGGGGTGTAGTGTGTTTGTACAACACCACCAAAAAATTGGGTTAAGCCTTAACGTGGATGGTAAAAATTTTACACAGGTTGTAGTGTGTTTTGGTAAACCAACACAAACAAATTGTTAAAAGCTCAACGTATGAATGTAATGTAACTGGTAGTTGGTGATTTAGTCAGAAAAACACCATTGTAGGATCGTTGAAGTAGATGTAACCTATGGGGTTGGCAGTGTTGTTTTGGGGTCAGAAACACGCCATTGAACAGCTTACGTGGATGGTTAAAAAAAAAAATGTACTGGTGTGATGGGGGATAGGCCAGACACAACTTTGTAAGCCTACGTGGGGAAAATGATAAGTCCTTGTTGTAGCTGTATTATGGATAACACCACATGGTAATGCTACGTGGGGGATTTATTTGGAAAAAAATTGACCTGGTGGTGTGGTTTAGGGCCAGAGACAACATTTGTAAGCACGTGAATTTTGTATGTTAAACGGTGAAGTTGGGGGTGGTTTATATTTTGGTAAAAAACACGCATTTGTTAAGCTTAACGGTGAATGTTAAATGAACTGGTTGTTGGTGGTAAGGCAGACACAATTGTTCAAAGCCTATCGTGAAGGGGTATATGTTCCCCCCTTGAGGTAGTTGTTTTGGGTAGACAGCACTTGGAAAAGCTACGTATGATTATGTCAAACTGGTTTGGTAGTGGGGTGTATTGGTAGACACCACATTGTAACTAAAGCTACGTAATGTTAAAGAAGATTTGTACCGCGGTGTAGTGGTGTGTTTTTGGGGTAGACCCAAAGACAAAATTGTAAAGCTACGTGGATGAAATACCTGGTGGGTTAAAAGGGGTTAGTCAGACCACAAATGATAAAAGCAATACGTGGGCGCGCATGTTCTGTAACTGGATGTAAACAGAATTGTGGGTTTTTGGGTAAGACACACATTTGTAAAGCTACGTGGGAATTTGTTAATGTAGCTGGGTGTGTGTTTTTAAGAGCGCTCAGACCCACAATTGTAAGAAAAGCCAACGATGGGGGAATTAGTACAAAATGTAATCCCAGGGGGGTGTAGTGTGGGGTGTTTTTGGTAGACACGCGCCCAATTGTAAAACTAACGTTGGGATATGTGTAATTGTACTGGTGTAAAAGTTGTGGTTTTTGGGTAGACAAACGCATTGTTAAAAGCTACAGTTGGATGTTATGTACTGGTGTGTGTTTAGGCATACACATTGTAAGCTTATCTGTGAAATTATGTACTGTAGGCGGTGGAGTGTGTGTTTTGTTGGTAGACAAACAACCAACCTGGGTTAAAGCTTTACGTGAAAATGTATGTACTGGGTGGGTGGTTGGTTTAAGGGCAGAAACACGAAGTAAGCCTAACGTGAATGTAAAAGGTACTGGTGTTAAGGTGGTGTTTTTGTATGGTAAGACCACCAACGTATGAGTATGCCTAAACTTGGGTTGTACGTGGAACCTTAGTAACTTGGTGTAGGAGGAAAAACGCCTTGTAGATCCCCAGTCTCCCCGTCGCGTGGGTAAAAGCCCCTGTAGGAGGTGGAAGGCCGCCTTTGAAAATGATATGGGTTGCCCTACTTTTTTTGGGTGAAGGAACCGTTTGAAACGCGACCATGCGCCTTGAAGTCCCCCAACCTCTGCTTGGGACAACAAACGGGTTTTTTAGGTCCTTTTTTTGTGTGTTGCTTTAAATATAAATTATTATCTGGGTGAGGAAAACATGTTCTGGTGTCGATGAAACGTGTTAACACTGTGGCTTTAAGAAAGACAAAAACGGCCCCTTGTTTCTAATGATTATAATGTTCAATGAAATGAAAAGGAACGTTTTAAGTTTGCAAATGAATTTGTGAGCACCACCGGCAAAGCAAAATTAATTTGAATGAAAGAAGAGACTGTTGGGGTTTAGTGAAAATGGTGGGTGTGACCCCCCCCTGCAGAAGTCCACCTGTGTGATTTCCCTTGCAAGGAAGTTTCAAACTGTGGTGGGAAATCCTCCTGCAGAGTGACCACTTTGTGTGAATTTTACTGCAAGGAGTGGTGACCCCACTGTTTGTTGGAATTTTTCCTCAGGAAGTTTTAAAGAACCAAGCCTGTGTTGAGATTTTCCTGCAGGAAGGTGGGACCACTGTGGGGTGATTCCCAGCAAAAGGAGTGGACACCCACCTGGTGTGAATTCACTTGCTAGGAAAGTAATCCATGTGGTTGGACTCTCCCCTGTTCCGAAGTTGACCACGTTGGTAACTCCTGCAAGGGAAGTGAATTCAACTGACTTTTATCATCCCCCGGGCTTTGCTTGCTCTCCTTTTCAGGTTTTTCAGGTGTCGCAACCAACACACATGCCCCTCTCCGCCCCTGGGTCCTTCCTGACCACTCTGCTTGGTCCTTGTGGTCCTTGCCTTCCCGAACTGTGTAGCTTGGTTTAAAATTATCCCTAATCCGTGTAAAAACACCCAGTGGGTAACTACAAAACTCCCTTAATTTAACCCAGCCGTGTGGTATTTTTTTTTTTTTTTATATTTGCAGGTGGAGTGAAGGAAAGGCGCCGGAAAGAAGCTGAGAAAAACCAGACGGGAGTTATTTTTTTATTCCACGTGTGTTTGATACGTAAGTTTTGGAGTAAAGAAAAGTTCCCCACCCCCACCAACTGAGTGTTAACAACCTTCATTTCTGTTTGAACCTCAGCACACGTGGGCTTTTTCTTCGCACTGTTTTTTTTTTTTTAAAACATACAATGTATCCCTCTATAAACTGTTAGAAACAGTCCCCGCGTCCCCCCTCCCTCCCTTTTTTTTTGTTCCCCCCCCCTTCCACACTGGTTCTAGCAAGTTATTTTCTCCCACCGGCCAGGGGTTGCCCAAGCTTCGTCTTTAGCTGTCGGCTAGACAAGTATCCAAACTATGCTTTCCGACATTGTAAGCTACTGGATCCTGGGTCCCCCCCCCCTGGCGCGCCCATCCCCTTAATTTACATTTTTACATAATAATTAAAAGTGTTTCCCCTCGCGAAGCCTTGTTTTGATTTGATAGTAAGTTATTTTTTGTGTGTGTTTTTTTTAATAGGATAAGTTTTTACCTTAAGTTGTGTCCCCCCCCCCTTGGTTCCCACAAACTCCGATGTGGTGATGGGTCCCCCCCTGAACACGGTCCCGTTGTTATTTTAGGTGTGGGTTTTCCCCCTGGTCCCACACCTGCCGGAAGTTGGTGAGTGGGTCCGGGACAACGTCCCCCCCATCCCTCCACGTGGATAGGGTGGGTTCCCCCCCCCCCCCCCCCACCCCCTCCCCAGGGTCCACACAGGCCCGATTGGATTGATTGTTGGTCCCCTGATACCACGTTTTACCCCATCCCCCCTCTTACCACCCCGGTGACTTAGGTGGTTTCCCCGGCAACACTGAGCGGATATGTAAGTGAGAAAGTGGATTCTGACACTCCCCGTGGGTTAGGTGGGGTTTCCCTTGGGGGGGTCACACACCGGTCGAGTAGTGGGAAGTACTGGACACGGATCCCCGTTGTTTTTTTTTTCCCAACACCTCGTACCCATCCTTTCCAAGACCGGTCCTCTAAAGGAGGAAAAGATGGAACTAACATCTTTTTGAGTCATAAGAAACACAAGTGCAGCCACATGTGGTATTCATTCATTTGCGTGAGAAAATTGTTTTCTACCCATTTAAACAGTTAAAAAAATGCTTCTTCAAGTAAATTATAGATAAATGTTTTCCATCTCCCCTTTTGAATAAACTTGAGTTCGGTAACTGGTACAACCAATAAATAGAAAAATCCCATGTAAAAGGTGTGTTGACACGCATTAAGAGGTGGACGGAGTGCAAGACCGTATGTCCAACGTAGCAGAGAAAAATTTGCAAATGATTTAAAGCAGATTTTCCCAGAAGTGACCAAAACCCACACTAGAGTGATCACTCCAGAGTGAATTCAAATGGTTTAATACTAAGGAGAGGTGGATCACACCAGAGTGGTATACATTGTTATACTAGAGTGGATCTAACATTTCCAGAAGGTGATCAATGATGAGTACTAAAGAAAGTGGATCCCCTCCAGAGTGATCATTGGGCGTTATACTAAGAAGTGAATCTACTGCCCAGGAGTGAATCAATGGGTTAATCCCTATGAGATGATCCACTACCAGAGTGATCAATGGTTTTATAACTTAAGAGCGTGAACACGATTTCCACCAAAGTATTGATCAATTGGTTTTATACTAGAGTGAAAATCACTATCCCCCAAGGGCGGTGGGATTCATTGTTTATACAAGAGTGGATCAACCTGTCCAAGAGTGATCATTTGTATGTACTAAGAGTGATTATCACTCTGGATGTCCAGAAGGTGATCATTGTTTTATACAGAGGGTGGGCTTCCGACTTCCCCAGAGTGGAAATCATTGTATATAACCTAAGGAGTGGGATACACCTCCCCAGAAAGTGATCAGGTTGTTTTTAAAAAACTAAAAGTGAACACTCCAAGAAGGATTATCATTGGTTTTACTTAGAAGTGAATCCAGACTCCCAAGAGTGGAACCCAAAAGTGTTGAAAATACTAGATTGAATACCAAACTCGCAGTAGTGTGGATCATTGTTGTACTAGATTATGGAATTCACTCCAGAAAAGTGGGGAAATCATTGATTTAATCAAAGAGTGGGATCACTTACCCAAGACGTGCAAATCATTGTTATACTAGAGTGGGGATCAACTTCCCCAGGTAAGTGAAATATCATTGTGTTAATACCTAGATGTGATCACTCCCAGAAAGTGGTATTCCACAATGATTTAATACACTAGAGTGATCACTCTACACGGCCAGAGTTGGGGATCTATTGGTTTATACTAGAGTGTGATTCAACTCCAGAGTGAATCCTATTGGTTAACATAGGGTGATCCACTCCCCCCCCAGAGTGGAATTTCCCCCCCCCAATTGTTTGTTATAACTGTTGGGGGTGTATTTTTTCCTAAATTTGGTTGGTTGGTGAATGTATACTCACAAAGAAAACTGTTTTTTTATATAACAAGAATTATATTTGGGAAAATTCAGACAAAGTTAAGGAAGCCAGTGTTGCAGACCATTATATGTTCTGGACTGCTTTGGAGGGACGAAACGGTGTTGTTCCCGCCCTGAAAAACTGCCTCGGAGGTACGCGGGGTCTGACTGCTCGAAGGGTACAACGTTGGTCCAGCCTGCATGAAGTGGTACGTGTCACCCCCCCCCCCCCCCTGACTGCCTTTGAGGGTAAACGTGTACTGACCCTGCTCGACGCGGGGTAATAAACCGGTGTCTCCCCACACCCTGACTGGCTGAGGGTTTACGGTGTCCACCCACACTGACAGCTTTTTGTAGGGGTAACGTTGTTCCCTGGAAACTGCTTTCCGGTAGGGTTAACGTGGTAACTGACTGCTTCTGATGGTAAACGTGGTCCCCCCCCCCCCCTTGAACCCTGCATTTGAGGGTAAAACGGTGTTCACCCCACCCCTTACTGAGCTCGAGGTAAACGTGGTCCCCTGGGAACTGCTCTCAGGTGTTACGTGGGGGTCCCCACCCCTGAACTGCTATTGAGGGGGGTAACGTGTCTGAACTGCTTGATGGTACGTGTTACCCTGATCTGCATTAAAATTTGTTTGGAGGGATTAAAACGTTGGTTGTTCCCCTGACCCTGCGCCTGCCGAGGGTACGTTTCTGAAAACTAGCGTCGTCTAAGGTGTTAAAACGAGTCTGACTGCTCGAGGGGTACGTGGTCTGAAACGAAAAAAACTGAAACTGCTCAAGGGAACGTGTCTGAAACCTTGCTTTCGAGGGAACGTTGGGAGTTCTGAAAACCTTCTCGAAAGGGTTTACGTGGTCTCCATGACTGCCTCCCTAGGTACGTGTTTCCCAGCCCCCCCCCCCCCAGAATAACCTTTGCCTCTAAGGGTACGGTGTCCCCCCCTGACTGCTCAAAGGAAAAAACGTGTCCCACCTGGAAAAACTGCTTCGAGGTTAACGTGTACCTGACTGAGCCTTTCGAGGGTAGCGTGGTAACCCTGAACTGACCTCCTAAAGGGTAACGTTGGGGTCCCATGGGACTGGGCTCTAGGTACAATACGTGGTCACCCCCCCAGAGTGCATCCCTCACAGATGGTGGCGTTCGTTTGCAGTTCCAAAACTGTCTGGAGGAGTTGAAGTCGTGGCGTCCCCCAACGTTCACAAGCAGTTTTGAGAAACATACTTGACGAGAGCGCACAAATCGGCAAATGTTTACGTTGAATTATTTGTAAATAAGCATCCACTAACGGGGCAAACCTGTTAGTTGTGATTCGCCCCGTTATACCTTCCCTCCCAGTGTTTTTGAACCCCACCTACTAAGCGGCACCCCTCCGCGCAGAGGATATGGTGCTTTTCGATATTTGTAAAAGATTAACCAATTTATTTCCAGTGTATTATTTTACCTCCTACCGAGGGCCAACCAAACTTGGTAGTTTTGGAGTTTAGAAAGAGCGCCAACTTTTATTTTAAACCCTCGAGATTGTTTGTTGAAGTTACCTTCATATACACTTCAACGGAGAATCCCTACGCGGGCAAATATAGTACCCTAACCTTTTCCAACCAAACGAAAAAATCCCACTCCCCTAATTTAAAGCAAGAGACTCCGGCAAGGAGATGCCACCAAATTCCCTCAATGAACCGCAGTGGGTGCCACGAGTAACACTGGGAGACCCAACTCAATACGTGGTCGTGGGCCCCAAGACCCCCTGGTTTTGTTTTATTTTCAAACTTGCCCCTCCCGCTTAATATAAAGGGAAGGGAATTTTCCCAATAGAACCCCTGGCTGTCACCCTTTTTCGAACAGGAAAGGCTGCTTTGACACAGGCACCTAAAGAGTCCCCCAAGCAACCTGGGAACCAAGCCGGGCCTTGTTTAATTTATTGGGTTTTTTTTCCGTACGTCAGTTTGTGTGTGCCGGGGTGGTCTGGCCCCGAGCAGTACAGCAAAGCCCTGGGTTTGATCCACCGAAAACCCTGATCCCACCACGAGGCCACTGGGGTCCCCTCAGACGCGGGGGGGGGGGGGGGGAAGCCCCGCGGGGGTTTGGTTATTATTTTTTTTGCAACCCCGAAAACCCTCTCTAGGAAAAATAGCAGATAATACTAGCGACGACAGGTAAGCTTACAGCGTTTATTGAAATAACTGCCATAATCCTTGCTAGGCAAACTACTGCAAAATAGCCTCTAGTAAAACAGAATACAAGAGGGTGAACATTCTGTAAGTTGAGAGCCAAAGACACCTTGTGAAAGAGTTATATAAACTCTTGTACCCCAATTCATTAAACCCGTCCTTGAAACACTTTGTAGACGTGTGGAATGGGTGACCCATTGCCCTTTTGAAAACTAGTGTATCCAGCTTATCCAGAACCACTTGGAGTCCAAGTTACCTGTCCCTGGACCCATTAAGTAAGAACCCTCTGGTAATATCTTTTTTGACTACCACACCCACGCAAGGCTATGTAACAAGTGGGGTAAACGATCCTCCCCCAAAACATATTAAACATAACTCCGTTAAACAAGAATCTTCAAAGTCCCGGACCCCCTTTTTTGGTTTCTTGCACCAGCCAGCCCAGCATTGGTCCCCTAGCGGAATAAGAAATCCAAAAAAAGAGAAATAAAAGTACTTGATGCCTTTTTGAGAGCAAAGACCAATCGAATCCCCCAATATAGGTCCACGACCTGAGGTGATAATGGTTTTATCCCCCCTGAAAGGTTTAGGTGGGTTTCCCATAAGAATCTAGGGCCATTACAAATGGCTCCTAAACAGGTGATTACTCCCAACAATTTAATGGCCCCCAAATTGTAAATTTGTGTGTAAAAGAGATAAACATTTAAGAACTGTGTGTTAAGTGTTGTTAATAAATTCCACTCCTGAAACCAAAAATTAATACTGTAGAAGAATTCCGTAGCGAGTTGTTACAGCTTTAGCTTTTTCAAGGTGGGTTTACAGCACAATCCCGCGAGAAAACACTTCGACGAAATCAATGCCAGCAGAATTTAAAACACAAGTTTATACTTAAAACACTAAGCAAAAAAGCCCAAACCAAAAAATTAAAGTAAGGGTTGGGGGAGGAGATGCTAGGCTAATGTTTTAGGAAAAAAAACCCATCTGCAAATAACTGGAGACCAATACTAGAGTGGATTCCAAACTGTAAGAAAGTGTGGACCATTGCTTTAATTAGTAGTGGATCACTGTAGAAGTGACCAATCGCTAATAGTAAAAAGAGGATTCACTGCTGCAATAGTGGGGGATCATTGTATTTTAAACTAAGTAGAAACAAACTGCCTAGAGTGATTTCATTGTTATTTTACTATTGGAATTCCACTGCAGAAATGCTCATTGGGTTATTGTAACTAGAGAACACTGGCAAGTAGAGATCATTGTTGTTATTAAACATAGTGAATCACTGCAGAAATGATCCATTTGGGTATTTTTACCGTAAGAGATCCACTGCCGAAATGATCCATGTATTACTAGTGATCAACGTGCCCAAGAAGTGGGATCCCCTTGTAGTATGGATAATATCGTAGAGTCAACTCAACTGCCAGAGTGGGGAACTCATTGTTTTATTGCTAGAAGAAGTTTGAGTCCCCACCTCCACGTTGAACGCTGGCCACCAGCCCAACAAACACCCTACACTCTCTTGCCTACAAACCAATATACACCTACACTCTGCCCACACCCACAACACTACAACCCCTGCCCACACCACAACACTACCTCTGGCCCACACCACAACCACTAAACAACCCTTGCACACCACAACACTACAATTACACACCCAGTCCCCACACCAAACCAACACTACTCTCTGTGCCTACTACCACCAAAGACTCACCCACACTCCCTTCTGCCAACAACCGACCCAACACCAAAAACAACCACAACAACCCTCGGCAACACCACAAACACTACACTTACCTGCGCCACCAAACCAACAAACAACTAACAAACCCCAGCCCCACAAACCAACAACCAAAAACACTAAACAACTCCCTGCCTTACCACCAACACACAGAAGCCACTAACAACTCCCTGGCCCACAAACCACAACACTACAAACCCCTGGCCCCCCCCACCCAACACTACAAACTCTGCCACAACACCACAACTCTACACCCTGCCACACCACCCAACACTAACACCCCCTGGCCACACGCACAGCATTACTACCTCCTGCCACACACAACCAACACCTACCAACTCCCACCTGCCACCCACCCACAACCAACTAAACTTCCTCCCCCCCCTCCTGCCAACACCACAACCACTATACACTCCTTGCCAACAGACAACCACCCTACACTCTGCACAACACCACTACAACAACAAAAACCACACCCCTTGCCACAACCAAACCAACACCTACACCCCACCCTGCCAACAGACCACCAGCACTAACCAGCTCCTTGCCACCACCCACAAGCACAACCACTGCTCTGCCACCAGCCACAAAGCACTACACTCCCTGGCCAAACAAAACCACAAACAACTACACTCTGCTAGCCAACAACCACAGACCACCTACAACTCCCTGTCTGGCCACCACCACAACACTACACTCTGCCCACCAACAAAAGCACTACAACCCCGTGCCACTAAATCACATTATAACAACCCCTCTGGTCCTGGCCCCCACACCACAGCAACTAACACAGCTGCCACACCACAGCAACTGACACACTGCCCCACAACCACAAACACTAAAATAACCAACTCCCCCTGGCACCACCCTGCCACAATACCCACCACCCCCTAACATACTCTTGCCCCACCAAACCCACAAGCAACTACACACCCCACTGCCCTGCCACACCACAAAACCACGCTTACACTCCTGCCCACAACCACAGCAACTACACCACTGGGCCCCCACTAACACCACAACAAAACCTACACTCTGGCCAACACCAACAACACTAAAACACTCCTGCCCCCACACCCACAAACACTAACAACTGCCAAACAACACAACAGCTACTACAAAACGCTTGTGACGCTGGGCCCACACCACCAACCACTACAACTCTAACCACAACCACCCACACCTACACTGCTGCCCTCTGCCACACCACACTAACAACTACCCCACCTCTCGCCCAACAAAGGGGGGGGGGGGGGGGGGGGGGGGGGGGAAACAGCAACTACACTCTGGGCCAACACCAGACCCAAACACTACACATTCTGCACAGCAACCATTCTAACCACACCCACGGGCCCTCAACCACATCACTAACACTCCCTGGCCACACCCCCACCAGCCACTACACTCCTGGCACCACAACAACCACACATATCACTAACACACACCCTATTGGCCAACACCAACAACCACTACACTCCCTGCCACAACCACAACATACCTACTCCCTGCCCCCACACCACCAACCACTACACCT
>NW_026507737.1:0-16213 GCF_026875155.1 Cherax quadricarinatus
AAAGACCCCTGGGCCATGCCTTTGGGGTTTTTTAAGTTTCGAATACACGTAGGCTCAAGTGGAGGGAAGCGGGAAGGCCGGACGAATGAACCAACTACAAGAAAGGGCTACCAGGAATGAGGAACTCCCCTAACGGGTTCAGTGGGACAGAGAACGGGGCGGGGAACCCAGTTAATGAATGTGGAATAGTAGCACAAAATCAAGGGGGCTGAGAAGAGGTTTGACCCAAGGAAAAAAGGTTTAAATAAAAAGCCGGGATGAGCCCATGTATACCCAAAGGTGCGGGGAGGCAAAAACCAAGTGTGCGGGGAAGGGAAGAAATAAGAAGGAAAAGGGAACCCAGAAATAAGGAGAAAGTCGTAACCCAGAACGAATATGCACAGATAAGGGGGGAGGCCCAAAGACATATAAAATACATAGCAGCGAAAGCCAAATCGCCTGAAACTTTTGCAGCCACATCAGGGGGAAAACAACACCAAAGGACCAGTAATCAGGCAAAGGGAAGGAAGGGGGAGAGACAACAGAAATACCGGAATATGGAAAACTCCACAAAATTTTCAAAAAGTTTTCAAAAAGGAGACAGAAGGGACTCCAAAAGACGGAGAGGTGGGGGCACCCCCCAAATGCTGGACACGGCACACAACCGAGGAAAAAGTGAAGGGGCTTCTGATGGCCCGAACCTCAAAGGCAAGGGGGCCAGATAACATCCCCCCCAGGGGTTTTGGAAGGGGAGCAGAGGCCTAGTGCCCCCCCAAAAACAAATTCAAACTCTATCGAAACAGGGGATTGCCTGGGGCATGGAAGACAGAAAATGTAGTCCCAATTTTTAAAAAAGGAGACAAAACATGAAGCATTAAACTACAACCGTGCACTGACATGTAATAGCAAAATCATGGGGAAAAATATCAGGGAAATGTGGAACACATAGAAAGAAATGACTCTCAACACACCAAAATGGTTCAGGGGCGGAAAACCTGTGTCACAAAACCCCTGGGAAATTCTATACAGGTGACAGCATAAGACAAGAAGAGAGGGTGGTGGGTTCATTTTCTTGGACTGCAAGGGGTTTGAACACAGTTCCACACAAGAGATTGGGCAAAAATGGGGGACCAAGCAGGGGTAACAGGGAAAGGGCCACAATGGATCAGGGGAAAACTTTCAGGGAAACAGCACGAGCATGGTACGTGGCGAGGTGTCAAGTGGGGGACCTGTGCCCCGCGGGGGGCCCGCAGGGGGCATCCTAGGGCCATCTGTTTCTGGGATTTGTGAACACTGACGGGAAAGGGAAAAGACTCTGAGGGGTCCCTTTTGCAGATAGTAAGTTGTAAAAATTCACTCGACGAAACCAGGCAAAATCAAAAGGGGGGGACAGCTGCAGACCTGGGCCACAATTCTCCCGGGGTTCAACCCCCCAAGTCAAATCATGAAGATTGGGGAAGGCAAAAAAGCCGCAGACGGATACAGACTAGGGTAGAGACTACAAACAATCACTCAAGGAAAAACATCTTGGGAGAGTATAACACCAGGCACATCTCCAGAAGCGCGACATCAACCAAATAACTGCTGCAGCATAATGGGCGCCTAGCAAACCTCAGAAATTCATTCCGACATCTTAATAAGGAATCAATCCAGGACCCTGTACACCGTTACGTTAGGCCCATATTGGAGTAGCGCCATCCCCAGTTTGGAACCACACCTAACCAAGCACTTGAAGAACTAAAAAATAGAGAAATGCAAAGGTTTGCAACCAAGACTATTCCCGAGATTAAGAGTAGACCATCTAGAGAGGTTAAGGGAAATCAACCTGACGACACAGGGAGGACAGAGAGATAGGGGGGACATGATAACGACATACAAAATACTGAAGGAATTGACAGTGGACAAAGACAGGATGTTCCAGAGAGTGGACACAGAAAACAAGGGGACACTGTGGAAGCGAGGACACAGATTAATCACAGGGATGTAAGTAAAGTAATTCTTCCGCCACAGAGTAGTCATAAGTGGAATAGTTTTGGGAAGCGATGTAGTGGAGGCAGGATCCAACATAGCTTTAAGCGAGTATGATAAAGCTCACGGCTCAGGGAGATGACCCTAGTAGCGATCATTGAATAGGCGGGCCCAGGAGCTCGACTCGACCCCCGCACAAACCTCAACTAGGTGAGGTACAACTAGGCGAGTACACACACACACACACAAACACACACACACACACACACACCACACACAACACACACACACACACACAATCACCACACTCACACACGCACACCAACAGGGACTTAGACCCACAGTGCTGGACGATATGCACACAATTGAGGAGTAGGGTTGAAGAAGCTGATAATGACGTGATAAGAATATGGGGTTGGGGGGGGGGGGGGGGGGGGGGGGGGGGGGGGGGGGGTAATCATAGCCTGGATAAATAGTATCATGTATACTATTGGGAGCATTGATTTTGAGGTATTCGTGAGCAAAAAGGGCGTTCATCATCCTTACATAAAGATACCAAAGATCACATGGGTCCCACTATCTACGTGTCGGTTCTGATCATTCATCTACAAGCTGTCAGACTCTGCAACTTCTTGTATTTTATACTGTGGGGAATTCTTTCGCTTGCCTAACCATTGGTTCAGACCTACTTCCACATTGACTAATGTACAACCACCTACGACTGCTGCACCTCACCTGCCTCGTTAATATAAGCTACATTCTCTGCACATAGCTGTATTCTATTCCAAGATTGTTGGAACTGACCACATCGACTCAAGTTTGAGGGCTGATTCCTCTTTCTCCCATCCTTTTCTTCAAGTTTCTCCTTTGTATGACTGATGAAGCCACGTGTGGCAAACGTTTTCTTCAATAAAGAACCCAAGAGTGCACATTGTCTAAATTTATCAACGGTTCGTTCTTTAAACCATCCCTCTACAATACCTCAAAGGCACTGGGACCGGACATCTTCCCGTTGGTTCACTAACACTCTGATACCCATAAGAAGTGAAAGTCTTGGATCTACTGCATAGATTACGCTCCATCATCGTTGGCCTGTCAGGTGACTCACTTCGATCAACAAGGCTACAGTAAAGAAAATAAAGGTAAAACCGGACAAGCAGTCACTCCCATGAATGCAGATGACTTTTAAAGAATGGTTGAGGAACTAAGAAACATTATATTATGTACTTAAGTCAGAAATCAGGTCCGTTATTAATAAAATAAAATCACATTTAATATAATAAACAAGAATAGAACTAATACTTACCTGACTTGAATGGGAGCAGAAAGTCAAAGTAACATCAACTCTCCAGGAGGGTCCCAGTTGACTCCACAGGTGGAGTGAGAGCGAGAGAGAAGAGAGAGGAGAGAGAGAGAGAGAGATAGAGAAGTAACTAAACACCTTCTGTTATTGAACAAGTATTCGCACTCTTATACTTTCCAACTCACTCCTTTCCACACTTCAGTCCTTATTTAATCAACTTTCCCTCACAATACAGCTTTGCTATAGCATCTTAACAGTGAAAGCCCTTATTAATTGCTGCATCGAGATGTAATGTCTTGTACGTTGGCCAAACCTTGGCACTATTTTCACTGACTGCTTCTGCAAAGTCATTGACGAATGATTAACCAAAGTTTCTGTTTTTAAGAATCAAAAGACTTAAATGATCGACAGAGTGTTTCCGCTCTCATACAGGCACACTGATTATTTAATAAATTTGGAACATGATATTCTAAGGTCTCCAGCCGCAAACACTTTATTTCTGCATTTATTAGGTAATTGCAAAAACCCTATACCACATGGTGTCATGAATTCTAGAGCCATATTTTTTATACTTTCGTTTACGCTGTCGCTTACCCACCCCAGTTCATTGATAGGATTTTCACCAGTTAATTCACCGTAACATAATTAACTTCAAACGATGTTTACCTCCAAAGACCGCGATATCCTGGTCTCTGTGCTCTGCCCAGCTTTGTAATCCGTCTTGAACAATAACAATGCTCAGCTTCCTGCTCGCTAACCTTAATACTCGCCTGGTATGCTGATATTGAGGCTTGTGGCATTCATCTCCCAATGCACAATTTTAGCAGAGCGGTTCACACAACCTGCCTTCACTAGTAATCCTGTGCTACGTTGGGCAATGCAGTGTTATTTTAAAGTGTCCCGCTTTTCCTAAAAGCGTCGCAGTTGCCTTTTACACACTGTAATTCCCCATGTCCTTTGAGACAATGCAATACAGTACAGCCTTCATCTAGGTTAATGAGTCTCCGCTTTTACTGAAGCTCACACTGGAAGAGACATGTTGATGCCCTTGCCACCCGCTGTCCACAGTTTGTAAATTTACAGCAGTTACCTAACCGGAACCTGATAGGAGCCTACAGATTGTCTTTATTAATGGTGGTGTAAGACCTTAATTAAATCTAAATTAGTCCAATGGCTCACAGGAGTATACTTCGGGAACGATGCAACCCTGAGTTACGTTGAATGTGCACCTGAAATGCATGTTTACGTTGTGTGGTGCCCTCAGCTGTAACAATACTGGGGTGAAGCATACGTACCCCCCTCTTCGGTCAACGCCGTTTTCACTATCTGACTCACTGCCTATGGCTTCCTGACTGCCATGAAATCTTCGATCAATCTTTCCTGCCTTTTTGAGTAACTTATTTGAGAATGAAAGCGTGCCTAACATAAATTTATATCATTCTCAAACACTTGCACTTAACGATCCATCTGCCTCACTTCTTTCAAATATAAGTTCTTAATAGTAAGTGTTCATAGGTTTTCCTTCTTCTTTTGTCGTTTTCTTCTTGCTAAAGGTGGACCCTGAGTCTTAAATTAGCATGGTACCCCTGGCCAAACGACCTCCATGTAGTCGATGGTTGCTGTTTTGAGTATCTGGTAAACAGGGTAAGCAGTATGTCACTTTACTTCTAACTATCCAAACGGTAAGTTTATCCACTGGGATAAAGGGTTTTCTTTGTTTTTTTCTTTTGATAGGGCAAACCTTGTTTGACGTTAGGTTTAAACATTTTCTAACACTTCTCTTCACGATAACCTATGGTAACCTCTGTAATCAGTTTTTTCCCTCAGCTCGTAGAATGGTGTTGGATAGCACTCGTCTTGTGGACCATGTGGAGCTGTCATGGAAGAAAACTCACAGATTCTAGACCAACTTAGTCACTGGATAACTTAGTTTGCCTGTAGCTGTCATATAGACATCGCGAAAACATTTTTGTATCCCGTCAATTCTTGCCCTGGCCGCCATCAACCTTGAAGGCAACGTCCTGTTGTATGGCAACTTTATGCGCTACGACCTACAGCAGCGTCTCTACAATCTTGCGTAGCAGCTAGAATAAATGTAGGATCCCCCGAAATTTTTCCCTCAGTTGAATAGTCCACTAATTTATTTCTTTTTCAATTTCCTTCGACAATAGTAAAATAATTATTATTTATAGTTTACGAAATATATAGTATGAATCGTACGATTATCATCCATATTGCCCATTTGAATTATTTTCTTTTCAGTTACATTCCACACAAGAACCTGTATAAATATTCGTTAGCGACTGAAAAAAATATTTGAAAGATAAAGTATGAATGTTAATAGACCCCTAACGAATGTATGTAGGTCATGCACGACTTAATACGGTCCGTATGAAGTATAGAAAGGAATGACTTTTTAAATCGATCACAACAAATGTGCGTAATCATTTTAATTAATTGTAAATCTTGATTTACCCCTGGAACTAATACTTGCTCGGCAAAGATATTCTCTATTCTTCAATCAAAAATCAAAATCAAAATCGAAATCATTATTTCCTTGTAAACCTTACAATGTGTGATTTATTATTACACGTTATTAAATATTAATTACAAAGAAGGCATAGCAGGCTAGGCTTTCTGGCAGTACCTTACGTTACTATTCCTCCAGGTTAATTGTCGACAGTAATTATCGCTGCAGAAACAATATTCGTACAGTTAAATAAAGTGTGAATAAACTATGGAACATTACCCACCAAAAACACTAGACAACTCCGTAGGCTTTCCTGTAGGAAGCAAAGGAGAGAACAATGGTGACGAGACGACAATGTAAGTGGTCTTAAATAGAAATTTGATGTTCCAGTAAACTGTAAAATGAAAATGTGCGTTGGAAAGCAAAGTAAACAAGTTTCCAAAGTTGAAATTAACGCTGACTGATTCGGTCCTTTTAATATTAAATAAGGTTTATATTGCCTTTAAATACGATTGATATTTAGACATCGAATATTTTTTGTACACAGATTTTTATTTTTTGTTAATGAGCAAAATTAATAGTGTACAGTGGGTACTTTTTGTTTTGGAGTGTTGCGTTTAGTGGGAGTGTTGCGTTAGTGTGAGTGTTGCGTTATTGGAAGTGTTCGTTAGTGTGAGTGTTGCGTAATGGAAGCGTTTGGCGTTAGTGGAAGTGTTGCTTATGGAGTGTTGCGTTAAGTGGGAGTGTTGCGATAGTTGGAGTGGTGCGTTATGGGAAGTGTTTGCGTTTATTGGAAGTGTTGCGTTAGTGGGAAGTGTTGCGTTTAGTGGGAGTGTTTGCGTTAGGGAGTGTTTGCGTTAGTGAAGTTGTTGCGTTATTGGAAGTGTTGCGTTAGTGAGGAGTGTAGCTTTTTATTGGAAGTGATGCGTATAGTGGGAGTGTTGCGTTAGTGGAGTGTTGCGTTTTTGGAAGAGTGCGTTAGTGAGTGTTGCGTTAAGTGGGAGTATTGCGTTATTGGAAGTTTGCGTTAGTGGGAGTTTGCTTTATTGGAAGTGATTGCTTAAGTGGGCGTGTTGCGTTAGTGGAGTGTTGCGTTATTGGGAAGTGTTGCGATAGTGGGAGTTTTTCGTTATTGAAGTGTTTGTCGTATTGGTGTGTTAGCGTTTATTGGAAGTGATTGCGTTATGGGAGTGTTTCGTTAGGGAATGTTGCGTTATAAGGAGTGTTGCGTTAGAAGGAGTGTAGCGTTAGTGTAGTGTGCATTAGTGGTATTGTTTGCATTAGTGGTAGAGATGCGTAGTGGTAGAGTTCGTTAGTGGTAGTGTTGCATTAGTGGGCAATGTTGCGTTAGTGGTAGTAGTTTGCGATAGTGTAGTGTTGCTTTAGGGGTATTGTTGCATTAGTGGGAGTGTTTGCGTTAGTGGTAGTGTTGCGTTAGTTGTTAGTGTTGCGTAGAGGTATGTGTTGCTTAATTGGAGAGTTGCGTAAGGGTAGTGATTTGCTTAGGGGTAGTGTAGCGTTTAGAGGTAGATTGATGCGTTAGTGGTAGTGTTCTTAGTGGTGTTTGCGTTAGTGTAGTGTTGCGTTAGTGGTAGTGTATGCCTTAGTGGTAGTGTTGCGTTAGTGGAGTGTTGCGTTAGTGGTAGTGTTGCGATAGTGTATGGTTGCGTTATGGGAGTGTTGCGTTAGTGGTAGTGTTGCGTTAGTGGTATTATTTGCTAAGTGTTAGTGTTGCGTTAGTGGTAGTTTGCGTTAGTTGAAGTGTTGCGTAGTGGTAGTGTTTGCGTTAGTGGTAGTGTTGCGTTTAGTGTAGTGTTAGCATAGTTGAAGTGTTGCGTTAGTGTTATTGTTGCGTTAGTGGTAGTGTTCCTTTAGTGGTATGGTGCGTTTTAGTGGTAGTGTTGCTTAGAGGAAATTTGCGTTAGTGAAGTGTTTGGCGTTAAGTGGTATTGTTGCATTAGTGGTTAGTGTTGCGTTTGTGTAAGTTTGCATTATTGTTAGTGATGCGTTAGTGGTATGTTGCGTAGTTGGTAGTGTTGCGTTAGTGGTAGTGTTTCATTAGTGGTAGTGTTAGCGTTAGTGGTAGTGTTGCATTAGTGGAGTTGTAAGCGTTAGTGGAGTTGTTTCATTAGTGTAGTGTTTGCTTTAATGTATTTTTGCATTAGTGGAGTGTTGCGTTAGTGTAGTGTTCATTAGTGGAAGTGTTGCGTTAGTGGTAGGTTGCATTAGTGGTAGTGTTGCTTTAGTGGTAGGTTGCATTAGTGGTAGTGTTGCGTTAGAGTGGTAGTGTTGCATAAGTGGTAGTGTTGCGTTAGTGGTAGTGTTGCAATAGTGGTAGAGATGCCGTAGTGGTATGTAGCATTAGAGGTAGGTGTTCGTTTTGGTAGTGTTGCAATATGGTAGTGTAGCCTTAGTGGTAGTGTTGCGTTAGTGGAAGTGTTGCGTTTAGTGTAGTGTTGCATTAGTGGTAGTGATTCGTTAGAGTGTAGTGTTGCATTAGTGGTATGTTGCGTTAGTGTATTTTGCATAATGGTAATGTGCGTTAGTGTAGTGTTGCTTTAGTGGTATTGTTGGCATATATGGTTAGTGGTTGCGTTAAGTGGTAGTGTTGCATTAGTGGTAGTGTTGCGATAGTGGTAGTTTTTCATTAGTGGTAGTGTTTGCGTTAGTGGTAGTGTTTGCGTTAGGGTAGTGTTGCATTAGTGGTAGAGTTGCGTTAGTGGTAGCGTTGTCAATAGTGTTAGTGTGCGTAGTGGTAGTTTTACAATAGTGGTAGTGTTTTGCGTAGTGGTAGTGTTGCGTTAGTGGTATGTTGCATTAAGTGGTAGTGTTGCGTAAGTGGTATGAGTTGCATTAAGTGGTAGTGTTGCGTTAGTGAAGTGTTGCATTAGTGTAGTGGATTCATTAGTGATAGTGTACGTTAGTGAGTAGTGTTGCATTAGTGGTAGTGTTGCATTAGAGTGGTATTTTGCATTATGGTATGTGCGTTAGTGGTAGTGTTGCATATGTTAGTGTTTGCGTTAGTGGTGATGTTGCATTAGTGTAAAGTTTGCAATAGTGGAAGAGTTGCATTAGTGTAGTGTGCTTAGTGTTAGTGTTGCATTTAGTGGATATGTTTGCGTTAGTGGTATTGTTGCATAGGGAAGTGTTGCATTATAGGAATTGTTTCATTATTGGTATGTTGCGTTAGTGGTAGTGTTGCATTAGTGGTATGTGCGTTAGTGGTAGGTGTTTGCATAGTGGTAGTTTGCATTATGGAGATGGGTTTTTGCGTAGTGGTATTGTTGCGTTAGTGGTAGTGTTGCATAAAGTAGAGTTGATTAGTGTAGTGTTGCATTAGGTTAGTGTTGCGTTAGTGGTAGAGTTTGCATAGTGTTATGTTGCTTAGTGAATAAGCATAGTGGGTAGTGTTGCATTAGGTATGTGCATGATGTATTGGTTGCATTATGTAGTGATGCGTTAGTGGTAAGTGTTGACGATATGGTCGTGTTTGCTTAGTGGTAGTGTTGCGTTAGTGGTAGTGTTGCGTTAGTGGTAGTGTTTCATTAGTGGTATGTTGCGTTAGTGGTAGTGTTGCGTTAGTGGTTAGGTTTGCGTAGTGGAGTGTTGCGATTAGAGGTAGTGTTGCATTAGTGGTAGTGTTAGCTTTAGTGTAGTGTTCAATTAGTGTAGTGTTGCAATAGTGGAAGTGTTGCATTAGTGGTATTGTTGCGTTAGTAGGTAGTGTATCGTTAGTGGTAGAGTTGCATTAGGTAGTGTTGCATTAGTGGTATTGTTGCGTTAGTGGTAGTGTTGCAATAAGTGTAGTGTATGCGTTAGTGGTAAGTTTCGTTGTGTAGTGATTCGTATGGTAGTGTTGCGTTAGTGGTAGTGTTGCGTTAGTGTAGTGGTTGCGTTAGTGGTAATTGTTGCATTAGTGGTAGTGATGCGTTAGTGTAGTGTAGCGTTAGTGAGTATTGTATGCATTAGTGGTAATGTAGCTATTAGTGGAAGATTTGCGTATAGTGGTAGTGTGCTTATGGTTATTATTCGTTAGTGTCATGTTCAATAGTGGTAGTGTTGCATTAGTGGTATTGATTGCGTTTAGTGGTAGTGATGCGTTATGGTTAGTGTTTCGTTAGTGGTATGTTGCGTTAGTGGTATGTTGCGTTAGTGGCAGTGTTGCATAGTGGTAGTGTTTGCGTAGAGTATGTTGCAAATTAGGGAAGGTTGCGGTTAGTGGTAGTGTTGCATTAGTGGGTAGTGTTGCGTTAGGTGAGTGTTGCGTTAGTGGTATGAGTTGCATTAGAGGTAGTGTTCGTTAGTGGTAGTGTTGCGTTTAGTGGTAGTGTTGCATTAGTGGTAGTTTGTTGCGTAGTGGAAGTGTTGCGTTAGTGGTAGTGTTCGTTAGTTGGTAGTGTTGCATTAGTGGTAGTGTTGCGTTAGTGGTAGTGTTGCGTAGTGGTATTGTTGCGTTAGTAGTGTTGCATTAGTGGTAGTGTTGCGTTTATGGTAGTGTTTCGTTAAGTGGTAGTGTAGCGTTAGTGGTAGTGTTGCTATGGTATGTTGCGTTGTGTTAGTGTTGCGTTAGTGGTAGTTTGCTTTAGTGGTAGTGTTGCGTTAGTGGTTAGTTTTCGTTAGTGGTAGTGTTGCGTTATGTAGTGTTGCGATAGTGGTAGGTTGCGTTAGTGTAGTGTATGCGTTAGTAGTAGTGTTGCATTAATGTATTGTTGCTTAGTGGTATGTTGCGTAATTGGTAGTATTGCTTAGTGGTAGTGTTCGTTAGTGGTAGTGTTGCATTAGTGGTAGTGTTGCGTTATGGTAGTGTTTGGCGTTAGTGGTAGTGTTGCGTTAGTGGTAGTGTTGCCATTAGTGTATGTTGCGTTAGGGTAGTGTAGCGTTAGTGGTAGTGTTGCGTTAGTGGAAGTGTTGCATTAGTGGTAAGTGTTTGCGTTAGTGGTAGTTTGCGATATGTAGTGTGCGTATAGAGGTAGTGTTGCGATAGTGGAAGTGTGGGTTAGTGGTATGTTGTCGTTAATGGTAGTGTTTTGCGTTAGTGGTAGTGTTGCATTAGTGTAGTGTTGCATAGTGTAGAGTTGCTTAGTGGATGTTGCTTAGTGGTAGAGTTTGCATAAGTGGTAGTGTTGCGTAGTGGTAGTGGTGCATTATGGAATTGTTGCGTTTAGTGGAATGTTGCGTTAGTGGTAGTGTTGCGTTAGTGGTAGTGTTGCGTTAGTGTATGTTGCGATAGTGGTAGTGTTGCGTAGTGGTAGTGTTCGTTTAGTTGGTAGTGTCGCGTAGTGTAGTGTTTGCGATTAGTGGTAGTGATTGCGTTAGTGGTAGAGTTTGCCGTTAGTGTAGTGTTGCGTTAGTGGAGTGTTGCATTAGTGGTAGGTTTGCATTAGTGGTAGTGTTTTGCATTAGTGGTATGTTGCGTTAGTTGGTAGTGTTTGAGTTAGTGTAGTGTTGCGTTTAGTGGTAGTGTAGCATTAGTGGTAGTGTTTCATTAGAGGTAGTGTTCTTAGTGTAGTGATTGCGTTGTGGTATGTTCGTTATGGTAGTGTTGCATATGGTAGTGTTGCATTATTGTAGTGTTGCCATTAGTGGTAGTGGTTGCATTACAGTGGTTAGTGTTGCATTAGTGGTCAGTGTTGCATTAGTGGTAGTGTTGCATTAGTGTAGTGGTTGCATTATGGTAGTTGCGTTAGTGGTAGTGTTTGCGTTAGTGTAGTGTTGCATTAGTGGTAGTGTAGCATTAGTGGTTTGTTGCATTAGTGGTATTGTTGCATTAGTGGTAGTGTTGCATTAGTGGTATGTTTGCGTTAGTGTAAGGTTGCGTAAGTGGTAGTGTTTGCGTTAGTGGTAGTGTTGCGTTAGTGGTAGTGGTTTGCGTTAGGGTAGTGTTGCGTTAGTGGTAGTGTTCATTAGTGTAGTGTTGCGTTAGGGGTAGTGTTGCGTTAGTGGTAATGTTGCATTAGTGTAGTGTTGCGTAGTGGTTAGTGTTGGCCTAGCGTATGTGGATGGTTGGAGGTAGGGGTTTGTGACTTGTGGGTTGTAGTGTGCGTTAAAAAGTGGTAGTGTGCAGTTTGTGGAGTGTTGAATGAGTGGAGTGGGGGAGGGTGTGGGGGGGTGTGGTTGAATTAGTGGGATGTTGCGTTAGTGGTAGTGTTGCATAGTGTAGTGTTGCTTAGTGGTAGTGTTGCGTTAGTGGTAGTGTTGCGTTATGGTAGTGTTGCGTTTAGTGGTAGTGTAGCTTTAGTGGTAGTGGTTGCTTTTAGTGGTAGTTTGCGTGTTGGTTATGTTTTGCATTAGTGTAGTGTTGCGTTAGTGAGTGTTGCGTTAGTGGTAGTGTTGCGTTATGGTAATGTTTGCGTTAGTGGTAGTGTTGCGTTAGTGGTAGTGTTTCGTTAGTGGTAGTGTTGCGTTAGTGGTAGTGTTGCATTATGTAGTGTTTGCGTTTAGTGTAGAGTTGCGTTTAGTGTAGTGTTGCATTAGTGGTATGTTTGCGTTAGTGGAGTGTTGCGTTGTGGTAGTGTTGCGTTAGTGGTAGTGTTTGCGTTAGTGGTAGTGTTGCGTTAGTTGTAGGTTGCGTTAGTGGTATGTTTGCGTTAGTGGTAGTGATTGCGTTTAGTGTAGTGTTTCATAGTTGGTAGTGTTTGCGTTAGTGTAGTGTTGCGTTAGTGTAGTTGTTGCATTAGTGGTAGTGTTGCTAAGTGGTAGTGTACGTTAGTGGTAGTGTTGCGTTAGTGGTAGTGGGTGCGTTAGTGGTAGTGTTGCGTTAGTGGTAGTTGCGTATAGTGGTAAGTGTTTGCGTTAGTGGTAGTGTTGCCGTAAGTGTATTGTTGCGTTATGGTAGTGTTGCGTTAGTGTAGTGTTGCGTAAGTGGTATGTTCGTAGTGGTAGTGTTGCTAGTGGTAGTGTTGCGTTAAGTGTTAGTGTTGCGTTTATTGGAATGTGGTTTTATTATAAAATATCCAAAAAAATAAAGAATTACTGTAGACACTTGTGGAAGAAATTAATAATCTTGATGAAATAAAGTTAAGACACATGTGCAACATCTGATATATTTAATTGTAGACTTAGCCAATCCTGTCTTTATCAATACAGATTCTAGACAAAATAGAAGACAGTAGAACTAAATACAAAGAAGGGTAATCAGTCCCCTCGCCTTTGAGTTAGTGTTAATTTTTCACAGCATCGTATATTTAACCTTTCTTTACACAACTAAAAATCTTGAAAAGGTCGAAATGTTTCCGACAAGCAGTGACTTGATCAGTACCATCCCCTCAATGGAGGTATCCTTGATCCTGGTGAGGGCTCTTGATGTAGGAAACGGATCTGTGCTCACTCACGTTCCCTGAATTGATCCTGAATACTTTCCATCCCCCCCACAGGCGCTGTATAATCCTACGGGCTTAGCGGCACCCCTAAGATTAGTAAAAATGAATATCAGTCAAAAAGCATGTACATGACATATGAAATAATGAAACCCACAGATTAGTGAAAAATGTCAATTTCAGATATCTTTAGAGAAACCGTTTAAGCCCTATGGCTTTTTTCCAGTCGTTTTAATTCAGAGATAACAACGATATATATATATAAATATCTAATATATATATATATATCAATATATATAATATAAATATATATTAATCATAATATAAATAATATATATAAATGGCATAAAATTTATATACATAATCTATATAAATATATATATATATATATATATATATATATAAATATATAAATATATATTTGCAATATATCACAGTAAACAGGTGATTTCAGAATATGCAAAATAACTACTGTGAAATGAATAGAGAAATGCCAACACTTTTCGTGACTACTTTCACATTATCAAGGAACAATAACAGTAATGCATCAAAGGACGCACTATAACATGTCTTGACCACTACCTCACTATCACATACCACAACAGAGGCAACACTGACGGCGCGACTCATAAGAAAAGTGAACAACTAGCACCATTCCACCGCTGGCCCAACTTAGAACAGGGACCTTCACGCAACCCACCAACAAACTATTCCACCCAGAATTTAAGAATTTTAATGATATATTAATTTTTCCAATGTATTATTATATTCTACCCAAAATCTATTAAATATGACTGAATCCAAATTTATATACACCAAAGAAAAAAACAAATTCTTGTATAGAAAACCGCATTACGGTCAAACTGGTAAAAGTCTCGAACTAAGATTAAAACAACATAAATAATCACTAGAACTGGACCAGATACCAATGCCTATTTATTCAAGAGAGAGATTTTAACCCTCCAATTTATTATACAAAAATAAGAGAAGTTATGTCAACAATGTCCATGGTCGACAGTAAATGTAAAATGAATCTTGTTTTCATAAAAATCAGTTTTATAAATTACCATAAATAAGAATATTTCCAATGGGTTATATAAATTAGATCGATATCAAAATTAATATAATTTGGGAAGAATTTAATAATGACAAATAAATATATATCTTAAAACTCTTAATTACATGGGTAAAAAGTTTTAGTTAGCCATGAAGGCCCTGTCAGTTTTTGGGCCACGGTCCTCTGCATTGATCTCTTTTCACGATCTCACGTCAGGTATTGCTATTGAATTGGGATGAGATAGTGAGGTGTCTTCATAGACACTTTATATGCCTTCCTTTGATGCATTTCATTTATTCATTCCTTGATAATGGAGTAGTCACGAAAGCGCTTGGAATATCTCTATTCTTATATATAAAATATATAAATATATATATATAAATATATCTATATATATAATATATATATAAAATATAAAAATCATAATAATAGAGAAAATCCAAGCGCGTTCGTGAACTACTCACATATCAAGGATGAATCAAAGAAATGCATCAAAGTAAGGCATATAAAAGTCTAGAAGACACCTCACTAACACATCCCACAACAAATCAATACCTGACGTGAGACTCGATAAAATAGAACACTGCAGCATGCCCGCTGTCCAAACAAGACAGTCCTTCATGCAACCTACAAACTATACTACCCAAGAAATAAGGGGGTTTAAAGATAAATTATATGTCCAATAATTTAACTCTTCACCAAATGCTATTCATTATGAATCGATCTAAATTTATAACCCCTAATGAAATATTCATATTAAAGTTAAAACTGCTTTTAATGAAACAATAATCAATTACATTCCGTCGTACCCAAGTACTTGCCTTTGACATAACTTTCTAAACATTTGAAAATCTATAGGAATGGATAAAATCCTCACCATTGAAAAAATTATAGCATTGGAATCTTGTCCAGTTCTAATGCTTTATTTATGTAGTTTTTAAATCTTAGTTCGAGACTTTTACCATTTGACCTAAATGCGGTTTTTTACAATAATATGCAATATTTCCTTGGTTTATATAAATAAGATCCAGTCATAATTAATAGAATTTGGGAATAATTTAATAATACATTGGAACAATAATATATCTTAAAATTCATAATTCATGGGTGGAAAAGTTTGTTTGTGGGTTGCCGTGAAGGCCCTGTCCAAGTTTTGGCCCACTGGGCCTGCTGCAGAGTTTCCCTTTCTATGAGTCCGCGTCCAGGTTTTGCTCTGTTGAGGGATGTGATAGTGATGGTGGTCAAGACATTTAAAACCTTTCCATAGATGCATTTAGCTTTATATAGTTCCTTGAAAAAGATAGTAGTCACGAAAGTGCCTAGGCATATTTCACTATTCTTACACATTAGATATTTTGCATATTCTGAAATCAAACCTTTTACAGAGAACTTAAGCAAATATAAATAATATATATAATTATAAATATAAATATATAACATATATATATATAATAATATATATATACATTTATATACATTTATATAATAAATATATATATATATATATAATATATAAATATATCTATATATATATAAATATATATATATATATATATATATATATATATATATTCGTGTTATCTCTGAATTAAACGTCTGAAAAGCCACTTGGGGCTAACGGTTTCCTCTAAAATATATCCTGAAATAGACAATTTTTCCACCTAACTGTGGGTATCATATATCCATATATCTGTACCTGTTTTTACTGATATATTATTAAATCATAGGGGTGCGCTAAGTCCCGTAGGATTATACAGCCGCCTGTGGGGGGGATGGAAAGTATCAGCTCAATTTCAGGGACCGTCAGCACAGATCCGATCCCTACATCAAGAGCCCCTCACCAGGATCAAGAACCTCCATTGAGGGATTGAACTGATGCAAGTCACTGCTGTCGGAACATCTACCTTAACAAGATATTAGTTTGTAAGAAAGGATCATAAAATACGATGCTGAAACACTCACTCCAAGGCCCGAGGGAATGATAAACTCATCGTTTGTATATGTTTCTACTGTCATCCTATTAAGTCCTAGAATCTGTATTGAAAAACCACTGATGCGAAACGACTACAATACAGCTATCCAGGATGTTGCACTATGTGTCTAACTTCAATTTCATCAAG
>NW_026507738.1:0-23341 GCF_026875155.1 Cherax quadricarinatus
CAGCAAATGTAGTCCCAATCTTTAAAAAGGGAGACAACATGAAGCTTTAAACACAGACCATGTCCACTGACATGTATAGTAATCAAAATCAGGAGAAGATTATCAGAGAAATGGTGGAACACCTATAAAGGAATGATCTCATCAAACAGCACCAGCATGGTTTCAGGACGGGAAATCCGTGTCACAAACCTACTGGAGTTCTATGACATGTTGACAGCAGAAAGACAAAGAGCGAGGGGTGGGTGGATTGCCAATTTCTGGACTGCAAGAAGGCGTTGACACAGTCCCCACAAGAGATTGGTGCAAAACTGGAGGACCCAAGCAGGGATAACAGGAAGGCCCTACAATGGATCAGGGAATACATGTCAGGAAGACAGCAGCGATCATGTTCGTGGCGATTGTCAGAGTGTCACCTGTGACCAGCGGGGTCCCGCTGGGGTCAGTCCTAGGAACAGATATGCTGTTATCCTGTATTTGTGAACGACATACGGAAGGAATATACTCAGAGGTGTCCCTGTTTGCAGATGACGTGACGTTGATGAGAAGAATACACTTCGATCGAAGACCAGGCAGACTACAAAGGTATCTGGACAGCTGCAGACCTGGTCCAGCAATTGTGATCCTGGAGTTAATCCCACCAAGTGCAAAAGTCAGAAGATTGGGGAAGGGCAAAGAAGGCCGCAGACGGAGTACATCTAGGGGGCCAGAGACTACAAACTCACTCAAGGAAATAGATCTTGGGGTGAGTATAACACCAGGCACTCTCCGAAGCGCACATCAACCAAATAACTGCTGCAGCATATGGGCGCCTAGCAAACCTCAGAACGCATTCCGACATCTTAATAAGGGAATCGTTCAGGACCCGGTACACCGTATACTTAGGGCCCATATTGGGAGTAATTCGGCACCAGTTGGACCACACCTAGCCAAGCACGTAAAGAAACTAAGTAAGTTGCAAAGGTTTGCAACAAGACTAGTCCCAGAGCTAAGAGGTATTTCCTAACGAGGAGAGGTTAAGGGAAATCAACCTGACGACACTGGAGGACAGAGAGAACGGGGGGACATGATAACGACAAACAAAATACTGAGGGGAAATTGACAAGGTGGACAAGACTGGATGTTTCCAGAGTAGGACACAGAACAAGGGGACACAGTGAAGCGAAAGACGTGAATCACAGGGATGCGGTATAGAAGTATTCTCAGCCACATAGAGTCATTAAGTGAAATAGTTTGGGAATCGAGTATAGTGGAGGCAGGATCCATACATAAGCTTTAAGCAGAGGTATGATTAAGCTCAACGGCTCGGGAGATGTGTACCAAGTAGCGATCAGTGAAGAGGCGGGGCCAGGACTCGGACTCGACCCCGCAACCTTACAACTAGGCGAAGTACAACTAGGTGAGTACATACACACACACAACACAAACACACACACATACACATACAAACACACACACACACACAAACCTCAGAACAGCATTCGACATCTAGATAAGGAATCATTCAGGACCCTGTACACCGAGTACGTTGAGGCCCAATTGGAGTATGCGGCACCAGTTTTGAACCTCACACCTAGCCAAGCACTAAAGAATCTAGAGAAAGTGGCAAAGGATTGCAACAAGACTAGTCCCCCAGAGCTAATAGGTATGTCTACGAGGATAGGTTAAGGGCAATCAACCTTGAGGACACTGGAGGACAGGAGAATAGGGGGGACAATGATAACGACATACAAAATACTGAGAGGAATTAACAAGGTGGACAAAGACCGGTGTTTCCTGAGATGGACACAGCCACTAGGGGACACAGTTGGAAGCTGAAACACAGATGAATCACAGGGATGTTAGGAAGTATTTCTTCTTCAGTCCACAGAGTAGTCAGTAAGTGAATAGTTTTTGGGAAACAATGTAGTGGGAGCAGGATCCATACATACGCTTAAAGCAGAGGTACATAAAGCTCACGGTTTCAGGGAGAGGACCTAGTAGCGACCAGTGAAGAGGCGGGCCAGGACTTGGACTCGACCCTCAACCTAAACTAGTGAGTAAACTAGTGAGTACAACAAATTACACCACAACACACACCACACACACCACAACACAACACCACACACGACACGCACACATACACCACACAATCAAACACCACACAAACACACGTCACACACACACACAACCTTAATAAGAATCGTCAGACACTGTAACACTGTTATGTTAGCCCATACTGGAGTATGCAGCACAGTCTGGAAACCACACCTGTCAAGCACGTTCAAGAAGTTAGAGAAAGTACAAATGTTTGCAACAAGGCTAAGTCCCAGAGCTCAGGGAATGTCCGAACGGAGAAAAGTTAAGGGAAATCGGACTGACGACACTGTAAGGGACAGAAGGCCCCGGGAGACATGATAACGACATACAAGATACTGCGGGGAAAGACACGGTGGACAGAGATAGGATGTTCAGAGAGGGGACACAGGACAAGGGTCACAACGGAAGCTGACAGACTTAGAACGAGTCACAGGACGTTAGGAAGTATTTTCTTCAGTCATAGAGTTGTCAGCAAGTGGAATAGCCGGTAGCAAGTGAAGTAGTGGAGGCAGGAACCATACCTAGGTTTTAAAAAGAGGAAAGACGAAGCTCGGACGCAGAGAGAGGATCCAGTAGCGATCAGTGAGAGGCGGGCCAGAGCTTAGTCTCGACCCCTGCAACCACAATTAAGAGAGTACAATTAGGTGAGCACACACACACATCAAACACACATCACACATACACCCATACACACACACACCATCACACACACACACACAAACACACACACACACACACACACATACACACTACCACCCACACACACACACACACACACACACACACACACACACGGGCGTTCGTTCACACAGATAACAGTTATTTTACGCAGGAAAGGCTATAATAACGGGACAAAGTGTTTACATGTCACGCCGCTCACATACCCACACATCTACCGTGACCTGTGTCCAGTCACTGACAACTGCCAGTCACTGGCACTGCCAGTCACTGACACTGGCCAGCTTTTCCATTCACTGCACTGCCAGTCCACTGACACTGCCAGTCACTGACACTGTCAGCTATACAGTCAATCTGCACTGCCGTCACTGGACTGCCCAGTCACTGACACTGCCAGTCCACTGACAAGCCAGTCACTGCACTTGGCCAGTCACTGGCCTCCTGCCAGTCACTGACACTTGCAGTCACTGACACTGCCAGTCACTGGCAACAGCCAGTCACTGACACTGCCAGCTGTCCAGTCACTGGCTCTCTGCCAGTCACTGACACTGCCAGCTGTCCAGTCACTGACACTGGCCAGTCACTGGCACTGCCAGTCCACTGCAACTGCCAGTCCCATACACTGCCAGCTGAAGAAATACAGTAAAAGTAGGTTGTTTCCTTCTCCACAAACCTGGTGAACAGATTCCGTCAACTCCAGGCGAGGACTGACCAGCCTCAAATACTTTATTTTTTTCCAAGGTTGATGGAGCTGATTACATCTTTTTTTCACACCTACTGCTGCTTTCTATATTTGACCTAAAAAAAGCCTACTGTGCAGGAGAAAACGTTTCGTCAATAAAGATACCCACTGTTGCACATTTTTTTTGTCCTTCATCATCAATTTTCTGGAATTTTATACATTTCCAAATTCCATCTTGTAATTCCAGACACCGGCGTGCAACACTCCTGTCTTGCATGTTTTTCTCAACTAGCTAAAACAACAGAGTCCTCCAGCTGACCACCTATGAACTGATCTGGATAAACATATTTGTCTCCTCTGATGTTTCAGAGAGGATGTGTAGCCTGGAAGCTTACCACCTTACGAACCAACTTAGATCCCCCAGATCTCTCTCGTGCTCTAGTTGGCTTACACTACACTTTAGATTGCACTTCTCATATATGGTATGTTGTCAGTATGGTCATACAACTCATCTATTCACAAATCTGTGTAACTTAACCTGGACCTCTTGTACAAACCTTTGTACACAAGTACCCATGCGACTGGTGACGGCAATGTAAGCTCGACTCAACTTACATTGTACATATTAGTTCAATATTTCCCAACTGTGAGTACCTCGTCAGGTTGTTGCATATTACAAGCGCCTGCTACCACACTTCACTGAACTGTACGAGGTTTCGTGATACTCCGGTCCGTGTGGTTTGGAATGCTCCAGGTATCCTGATGACAGCAAGAATCGATCCTTAATGACCAAGGCCGTCTCCTTGATTGACGCAAGACCGATCCTAATCAGCATGGCCGTCCTGAGGCAAAACCGTTCTTCATGGCGCAGCAGACCGGTCCTTGATCATATAAGGGCGACCCTTGATGACTAAAACCCGTCCTTGATGACGCAAAGCCGATCCTCAAACATATATATAGCCGAAGAATATTTTTCTTTTTTATGCAAGACACTTTCGGTGCAAAACCACATCCCCTGTTATCACTTACACTTAAACAGATGACATATTTCACTGCGAATAATTTCATCAGCTTGCTTGACTGGCCCTCTAGTTTGAGAATTTGTTCTTTTTAAAGACATGAAAGATGCGAAACATATAATTTTCTAGATATTCCAAAGGTCAAATCAATGAATACACCACAGCACTACTTTATATAATAAGAGATTAACATACAAGAAAATTCTGATATCACATACATTGTACGTTTACTCTTCCATATTGGTCATCAGCATTGTTTGAGTGACTGGAGGGCCGCTATGGTTACCATGTACAATAACTCGTATTTCAAGCTTCTAATGCAGCTGTCTATAGCACCGAGACACATTGTTGATATTTTAAAGTCTCAATACCACTGATCTGTGCCCTGTGCTTCACTACCACTGATTTTGTGCAAGTACTTCACGTACCACTGTCTGAGCCCCATGTACTTCACTACCACTGATCTGTGCCCAGGTACTTTCACTACCACTGATCTGTGCCCATTTACTTCACTACCACTGTATCTGTGCCCATGTGCTTCACTACCACGATCTGTGCCCAATGTACTTCACTAACCACTGCTCTTGGCCCATGTGCTTCAACTACCACTGATCGTACCCATGTACTTCCAATACCACTGATCTGTACCCATTACTCACTAACCAATGATCTGTACCCATGTAACTTCACTACCACTGATCAGTTGCCCATGTACCTTCACTACCACTGATCTGTACCCATGTACTTCACTACCACTGAATCTGTACCCATGTACTTCACTACCACTGATCTGTGCCCATGTGCTTGACTACCATGATCTGTAAACCCCATGTACTTCACTACCACTGATCTGTACCCATGTACTTCACTACCACTGATCTGTATACCCATTACTTGACTACCACTGACTGTACCCATGTACTCACCACTGATCTGTACCCAGGTACTTGACTACCACTGATCTGTACCCATGTACTCATCTACCCTGATCATGAACCCATGTACTTCACTACCACTGATCTGTACCCATATACATCAAAATGCGCCTCATCTGTGCCCCATCCCTTAAGATCGAGTGTCCACCGCAGCAGTCTATTCCTCACAGCATCAGTCTATAATTGTTTCTTATCAGTTTTCGGCCAGTTCTTGGCACATCAAGGAGCCTTCGTTGAACAGTTTTGAAGAATCAACATTTACGCAGCTGAAGCCAAACCTCTCTATTATCGTGCTGGTTTTCTTGGGCTCCTTCACGTTATTTATGATAACCTTGTATCTGGAGTGAGGTGTGTCTTACGTTTTTATCCACAACTTTCCTCGACTCAACACTTCACAATCACCAGTGTCGTCAACTCGGGGGGGGGGGGGTGGGGGCCTCAAATCCCACCAACAGTTCACTTTGCTAGGCTCCAATTTTGGCGATCTCTCTGATCGCCAAAAATTTCTAAGAGCTACAAAACTTGCACGCTTCCTTGTTGTTCCATCATCATGTTCAGCAATAATCATGTACTGAAGGAAGAATTTAGCAAAACCACTTCACTCATGAAGTGCGCTGGCAGGAATAGGCCCTTACAGAACACAGCTGTTGTAGCACTGACAGCCCTGCTGGTTGCCTATAAGTCAGAAACAAACTCTACGGAAAAGAAGCCCAAACTACATGTAACCCTGAACTGCTCCGCTTCCGGCACGATAGTGACTTTCTTTGTACCTAACAAATGAAAACTGTAATTACACATTGTAACCTTTACAAATAAATCTTTACTCTCTAATTATTCTACACACATATTATGAGACAATCACAAAATTTACTCCTGTCCCAACAAATTTGCCACACCTACAGTGCATATGCCCAAGAACGAAACATAATATACATCCAGGATATGTAACATACAGCCAGGATACATAACATACAGCCATGACACATGTATACAGCCAGGATACAAGGAGGATTGTAGATGAATGGTTCAGAGAACCGTCATGTTGTTGAATTAGACACATGTGCAACTCTCAATAAAGATACCCAAGAGTTGCACATGTGTCTAATTCAACATACAAGGAGGATACACATTTTTTTGCAACTCACTGTCTTGACCAGAGAAAAAACTGAGAATGTTTGGGACTTCCCAGAAAGAGAACCTGGCCAGTGAAACCAGTTATGTGCAAAGTGTGTGTTGGTAGTTATTATCTGAGGCTAACTACTACTACTACCACTACCACCACCACCACTGCTCCCACCACTACCACTACCACCACTACTACTACTAACACTAGCATCAGTACCACCACTAGTGACCCACCATCTACACTACTTGTACTAGCATCAGTACCACTAGTGACCCATTATCTACACTACTTGTACTAGCATCAGTACCACTAGTGACCCATTATCTACACTACTTGTACTAGCATCAGCACTAGTGACCCATTATCTACACTACTTGTACTAGCATCAGTACCACCACTAGTGACCCATTATCTACACTACTTGTACTAGCATCAGTACCACCACTAGTGACCCACCATCTACACTACTTGTACTAGCATCAGTACCACTAGTGACCCATTATCTACACTACTTTACAACATCAGTTAACCACTAGATAGACCCCATTTATCTTACACTACTTGTACTAGCATCAGCACTAGTGACCCATTATCTACACTACTTGTACTAGCATCAGTACCACTAGTGACCCATTATCTACACTACTTGTACTAGCATCAGCACTAGTGACCCATTATCTACACTACTTGTACTAGCATCAGTACCACCACTAGTGACCCACTATTATCTACACTACTTGTACTAGCATCAGTACCACTAGTGACCCACCACTATCTACACTACTTGTACTAGCATCAGTACCACTAGTGACCCACAATTATCTACACTACTTGTACTAGCATCAGTACCACTAGTGACCCACCACTATCTACATTACCTGTACTAGCATCAGTACCATTAGTGACCCACCACTATCTACATTGCCTGTACTAGCATCAGTACCACCACTAGTGACCCACCACTATCTACATTACCTGTACTAGCATCAGTACCACCACTAGTGACCCACCACTATCTACATTACCTGTACTAGCAACAGTACCAGCCCACTAGTGACCCACCACTACTACATTACTGTACTAGCATCATACCACCGTGGACTAGTGACCCAACCACTATCTACATTGCCTGTAGTAGCATCAGTACCACCACTAGTGACCCACCACTATCTACATTACCTGTACTAGCATCAGTACCACTAGTGACCCACCACTATCTACATTACCTGTACTAGCATCCGTACCACCACTAGTGACCCACCACTATCTACATTAATCCTGTATAGCATCAGTACCACCACATAGTGACCCACCACATCTACATTACCTGTACTAGCATCCGTACCACCAACGATTGAACCTACCACTATCTACATTACCTGTACTAGCACCGTACCACCACCATGACCCACCCACTATTCTACATTACCTGTTCTAACATCAGTACCACTAGTGACCCACCACTATCTACATTACCTGTACTAGCATCAGTACCACCACTAGTGACCCACCACTATCTACATTACCTGTACTAGCATCAGTACCACCACTAGTGACCCACCACTATCTACATTACCTGTACTAGCATCAGTACCACCCTAGTTGACCCCACCACTAATCACATTACCTGTACTAGCATCAGTACCACCACTAGTGACCCACCACTATCTACATTACCTGTACTAGCATTAGTACCACCACCAGTTATTTCTGGTGGTGTATCAACAATCTCCCGCGAAGCATCATCCCCTTGTCTTGTCCATCTCCAGCAGTAATGTTATTGTGTATCTATGAATCTTGATTTATTTTGGTCATTTCCTGTTACTACAGTACCAGCATCACTCTCTGGTGCACTGTATACCTGGAGAGTGTTCCGAGGGTCAACGGCCCCGCTGCTCGGTCCGTGACCAGGCCTTCCAAGACAGTGCATCAGAGGTGGCACCTCCACCTGACCACTCCCTGCACCTCAGTGTCATACAATACACAACTAACATTCTGTTAGATACAATTAGCATTCTATTAGATACAACTAACAGTCTACTGGATACAACTAACAGTCTATTAGATACAACTAACAGTCTACTGGATACAACTAACAGTCTACTGGATACAACTAACAGTCTATTAGATACATCTAACAGTCTATTAGATACAACTCACAGTCTACTGGATACAACTAACAGTCTATTAGATACAACTAACAGTCTACTGGATACAACTAACAGTCTACTGGATACAACTAACAGTCTATTAGATACATCTAACAGTCTATTAGATACAACTCACAGTCTATTAGATACAACTAACAGTCTACTGGATACAACTAACAGTCTATTAGATACATCTAACAGTCTATTAGATACAACTCACAGTCTATTAGATACAACTCACAGTCTATTAGATAAATCTAACAGTCTATTAGTTACAACAGTCTATTAGATACAAATCACAGTCTATTAGATACAACTCACAGTCTATTAGATACAACTAACAGTCTATTAGATACAACTCACAGTCTATTAGATACAACTCACAGTCTATTAGATACAACTCACAGTCTATTAGATAAATCTAACAGTCTATTAGATAAATCTAACAGTCTATTAGTTACAACAGTCTATTAGATACAACTCACAGTCTATTAGATACATCTAACAGTCTATTAGTTACTAACAGTCTATTAGAATACAACTCACAGTCTATTAGATACATCTAACAGTCTATTAGTTACAACAGTCTATTAGTTACAAAAGTCTATTAGATACAACTAACAGTCTATTAGATACAACAGTCTATTAGATACAACTGTCTATTAGATACAACTAACAGTCTATTAGATACAACAGTATTAGATACAACTAACAGTCTATTAGATACAACTAACAGTCTATTAGATACAACTAACAGTCTATTAGATACAACTAACAGTCTATTAGATACAACTGTCTATTAGATACAACTAACAGTCTATTAGATACAACAGTTTATTAAATACAACTAACAGTCAATTAGATACAACAGTCTATTAGATACAACTAACAGTCTATTAAATAAATTATTCTGATGAACACGTCATTCTATTATACTTATTGAAAAATAATCATTATAACAAACACAAACATTATAACAAACACAATCATTATAACAAACACAATCATAATAACAAACACAAACACATTATAACAAACACAAAACATTATAACAAACACAATCATTAAACAAAGAACATAATCATTATAACAAACCACAAACATCATTATAACAAACACAAACATTATAACAAACACAATCATTATAACAAACACAATCATTATAACAAACACAAACATCATTATAACAAACACAAACATTATAACAAACACAATCATTATAACAAACACAATCATTATAACAAACACAATCATTATAACAAACACAATCATTATAACAAACACAATCATAATAACAAACACAAACATCATTATAACAAACACAAACATTATAACAAACCAAACATCATTATACCTAACACCATCATCATTAAAACAAACACAAACATTATAACAACACACAAACAACATTATAACAAACAACAAACATTATAACCAAACCCAAACATCATATATAACACAAACCAACACCATTATAGAACCAACCATCATAATAACAAACACAAACTTAACAACACACCATCATTATAACAGACACAAACACATTATAAACACAAACATCATTATAACAAGCCAAACATCATTAAAACAAACACAACATTATAACAAACACTAACATTATACAAACACAAACGTCATTATAACAAACACAAACATCATTATAACAAACACAAACATCATTATAACAAACACAAACATCATTATAACAAACACAATCATTATAACAAACACAAACATCATTATACAACCACAAACATCATTACAACAAACAACACACATTATAACAAACAACAAACATCCTTATAACAAACACACACATCATTATAACAAACCAAACATCATTATACAAAACACAAACATCATTATAACAAACACAATCATTATAACAAACACAAACATCATTATAACAAACACAAACATCATTATAACAAACACAAACATCATTATAACAAACACAAACATCATTATAACAAACACAAACATCATTATAACAAACACAAACATCATTATAACACAAACATCATTATAACACAAACATCATTAAAACAACAAACATCATTATAACAAACACAAACATTATAACACAAACATATAACAACACAAACATTATAACAAACACAAACATTATAAACACAAACATCTTTATAACAAACACAAACATTATAAACACAACCATCATTATAACACAAACATAACAAACACAAACATAACACAAACATTATAACACAAACATTATAACAAACCAAACATTAAACAAACACCACATTATAACACAAACATTATAACAAACACAAACATAACACAAACATTATAACACAAACATTATAACAAACACAAACATTATAACAAACACAAACATTATAACACAAACATAACAAACACAAACATTATAACAAACACAAACATAACACAAACATTATAACACAAACATTATAACAAACACAAACATTATCACAAACACAAACATTATAACACAAACATTATAACAAACACAAACATAACACAAACATTATAACACAAACATTATAACAAACACAAACATTATAACAAACACAAACATTATAACACAAACATTATAACAAACACAAACATAACACAAACATTATAACACAAACATTATAACAAACACAATTATAACAAACACAAACATTAACACAAACATTATAACAAACACAAAACATAATAACAAACACAAAACATTATAACACAACATTATAACAAACCAAACATTATAACCCAAACATAAAACACAACCATTAAAAAACAAACATTATAACAAAATCAAACATATAACACAAACATTATAACAAACACAAACATTATAACAAACACAAACATATCACACAAACATTATAACACAAACATCAATATAACACAAACATTATAACAAACACAAACATCATTATAACACAAACACCATTATAAACACAACCATCATTATAACAAACACAAACATTATAAACACAACCATCATTATAACAAACACAAACATCATTATAACACAAACATCATTATAACAAGCACAAACATCATTATAACAAACACACAAACATTATAACAAACCACAAACATTTAACAACACAAACAATCATATAACAAAGAAACAACAAACATCACTATACAAACACAAACATTCATTATAAACAAACACAACATCATTATAACAAACACAAACATCATTATAACAAACACAAACATCATTATAACAAACACAAACATCATTATAACAAACACAAACATCATTATAACAAACACAAACATCATAAACACAAACACCAGGTTGTTGGGTCAGTCTGGTGAGTTAAGTTGTATTACCTAAATTTGATCAAAGTTAAATTATCAGGTTAAAAAATTGTTAACTGTTGCGTGTGTGTGTGGTGTGTTGTGTGTGTGTGGTGTGTGTGTGTTTGTGTGTGTGTGTGTGTGTTGTGTGTGTGTATTTGTTTGTGTTGTGTGTGTGGTGTGTGTGTGGTGCGTGCGTGTTGTGTTGTACTCACCTAATTGTGGTTGCCAGGGTCGAGACCAGCTCCCTGGCCCCCCTCTTCAACCTGATCGCTACTGGATCCCTCTCTCTCTGCGTCCGAGCTTTGTCATACTCTTCTTAAAACTATGTATGGTTTCCTGCCATCCACTACTTCACCTTGCTAGGCTATTCCACTTCCTGACAACTCTATACTTAAGAAATACTTCCTAACGTCCCTGTGACTCGTCTGAGTCTTCAGCTCCAGTTGTGACACCCTTGTCCCTGTGTCCCCCTCTGGGAACATCCCTGTCTTGTCCACCCTTAGTCTATTCCCGCAGTATCTTGTATGTCGTTATCGTTCACCCTCCCCTGACCCCTTTTCAGTCCCGCCATGTTCGTCAGTCCGATTTCCCTTAACCATTCTCGTACGAACATTCCCTTGATCTCTGGGACTACCTTGTTGCAAAACCTTTGACTTTCTCTAACATCTTGACGATGCTTGACCAGGTGTGGGTTCCAGACTGTGTGCTGCATACTCCAGTATGGGCCTAACATACACAGTGTACAGTGTCTTGAACGATTCCTTATTAAGGTATCGGAACGCTATTCTCAGGTTGCCAGGCGCCCGATGCTGCAGCAGTTATTTGGTTTGATGTGTTGCCTCGGTGAATGTGCTCGGTGTTATGGCACCCCAAGGTTTTTCTCCCTGAGTGAGGTCTGTATTCCATTTTTGTCCACCAGCCATACTCTGTTCTGTTCTGCGGTCCTTCTTTGGCCCCTCCCCAATCTCGGACTTTTGCATTTGGCTGGATTGAATTCGATAGCCAGTTACTGGACCACATGTCCACCTGTCCGGGTCTCTTTGCAGTCCTGGCTCACTCTTCGTCCGATTAATTTTCTTCTCATCAACTTCACGTCATCTGCGAACAGGGACCTTTCAAGTCCGATTCCTTCCATCATGTCGTTCACATATATCAAAAATAGCACGGTCCTAAACTGACCCCTGTGGGACCCCGCTCGTAACAGGCGCCCACTGTGAATACCTCTTCACGTACCATGACTCGTTGCTGCCTCCCTGTCAGGTAATTCCCTTATCCATTGCAGTGCCCTCCCTATACGTGCGCCTGAGCCTCCAGCTTCTGCACTAATCTCTATTGGGGAACTGTGGCAAAGGCCTTCCTGCAGTCTAGGAAAACCAATCTACCCACCCCCTCTCTCTCGTGTCTTTACTACTTGATACCTGTTCATAAAACTCCAGAGGTTTTGTGAAACAAGATTTGCCTTCCATGAACCCATGCTGGTTTTCATTTAATATCTTGTTCATTCCAGGTTGTTCGACCACTCTCACTCCTGATAATCTCTCTCATGACATTGCACACAATTACATGTCCGAGACACAGGTCTGTAGTTTAGTGCCTCTTTCTGTTTCCTTTCTTAAATATGGGGCTACATTAGCCCTGTCTCCATTTCTTCAGGTAGTTGCCCATATCAGGGATGTGTTTGAAGATTGTGGTTAGAAGCAACGCCCCCCACAGCATCCTCTGCTCCTTCTCTAAGACCCATGGAGTTGTCCCTGTCCATCGCCTTGAGGTGTCAAGGGTCACTTAAGAGCTTCTTCACCTCCTCCTCAGTGTTCTTATGACATCCAACACTTGTTGGTAAATTCCCCCTCCTTGATGTTCCCTTCTGTGCTGTCTTCCCACAGCCCCTCCCCCCCCCCCCCCCCCCCCCCCCCCCCCCCCCCACCCCCCCCCCCCCCCCCCCCCCCCACCCCCGCCCTGTCTCTACTGTAAAAAACATCCTTAAAATCACCTGTTCAGCTCCTCACATACCTCCTGATCATTTCTGTGAGTTCTCCTCCTTCTGTCCCTTAACTGATCACCTGGTCTTTGAACTGTTGTCTTCCTCCTGATGTGGCTATACAACAGTTTTCGGGTCAGTCCTGATTCTCGATGCTTAGCGTCCATTTTTCATACTGTCGCTGGGCCTCCCTCCATACCTGTGCATACTCATTCTTGGCTCAGCAACTGATCTCCCTAATTTGCGTGTGTTCTCTGCCTACTGTAACTTTTTCCATTCTCTATGCAACTATGTTTTTGCCTCCTTACACCGTCGGTAAAACCAGGGCACGTTCTGGTCTTCCCGTTGGCTCCTGTTGCCCTTGGGAATACACCTTTCCACTGCTCCTTGCATTTTGTTGTTACATATCCATCATTTCATTTACTGGCATTCCCTGCCAGTTTCTCTGTCCCCCTGGACCTCCCGCAGGAAGTTCTTCAACCCAATGTAGTTCCCCTCTTTTATAGTCAAGCTTTTCCCATTCACTCCTGTTATTCTCTCCACTTGCAGCTCTACAATGTATTTCAAAATGCACAGAAACTCCGTGGTCGCTAGCTCATAGGGGACTCTCATAATTGAAGTCCTCAATGTCTGAGCTGCACCAGGTTGAACACAAGGTCCAATCTGCTGGTTCATCCTCCCCTCTTCACATCTGGTAGTGTCCTTAACATGTTGGTGGCATGAGGTTTTCCCAGCCCACTCCAACATCCTGCACTCCATGTTTCGGGACCCCCATGTGCTCCAGGTTTTCCCAGTCAGATCTCCTGGGGTTGAAATCCCCCATAACCAGCACTTTGATCTGCTGATATGAGCTCTTCTGCCACCTCAGCAAGTGTGTCCACCATTGCTTCTGTGCTCTCCTCATATTCCTCTCTTGGCTCCTGCAGTTCTGTGGTGGATTATACATCACTGCAATGACCACTTTGTGTGCCCCAACTGAAGTGTACCTGCTATGTATCCTCTTTCCTCCCGTCCTCATCTATGCCTTCCATTTTCTCGAATCCATCTGTTTTTTACGGCAGAGCAACCCCACCTCCCCCCCTGACCCCTTCTATCTTTCCCTCATGATCTGGACCTGGTGGGAAGATTAATCTGCGATTGTCCCTCCATGATTTGTTTCTGTAAACGCTATGATGTCGGGGGACCTCTCATTCTTCTTGCCATGCCTCATGTTTATTTCGTTAATCCATCTGCAATTTGTGTACCAAAACCTTCAACTTCTTTCTATACTGTAACTGTGGTGCGGGGGGTGGGAAAGGGGATCGGTGTGAGATGGGTGGTTTGGATTTTTCAGTTGCCTTGGGGTTCATGGCTGGAGTCCTTCTGCAGGTGTTTCTGAGGGGTGTGCTTTACCTTGCCTTCATTTGATCCTGGGTTATTCTGCTCTCCTTGTTTCATTACCTCCCCATTTCTCCTTCGTTTTTGACTCTCTCTTTCTTCATCTTCCTTTCGTCCTGTGTTCTGTTCTGTCTCGATCGAGGTACACACTCCGGAACTCCTCTTGCCTCTCAGCCGTTCTTTCTCCTGCAAGATCATGTTCGGATTGGATTCTGCTGAAAATTACTTTTGAGAGGCCGATTCCTTTCTTTGGTGCACCCACCCAATTCTCCGAAAATTTGCCTCCTGGGTCATGTCCCCCTCGCCTATCACCCTTCCATGATATCTTTCAATCGCGTTTTTTCTTCCATCCACCTGCATTCTTCATCATAAGTGTTCCCTTTGCTTTCGTCAAGCCCCTAGACAACACGGATCTCTCCCTTCCACCTCCACTGTGACCCCATAGCATCTCTGAGGTGTTTTAGTTTTCTTTTTCTTCGCAGGGAGTGTTCCTACCTTCAGTCCTTCCCTAGTTTAGGCTCCTAATGCTTTCTTGGTTTGTCCGTCCTGCTCACCTGTTCCTGGCCCCCACAGTATCTGGTAAGGTCCTGCACATGTCCTAGTTTCCTTCCATTGTCTTCCAAACCTCACAGTCTGTCCTAGTGTGGCTCCCTGCCTTTGTTTTGGGCTCCATGTGGGTTTGACAGGACCTCCTGCATACAGTTTAGTTTCCATGCTTCCTTCAGAACCTGTTTCTGTGTTTTGATGTAGCAATTGCCGATGCTACTTCTGTAATATCTTTTCTCTGCTTGTTTCAGATGTCTCAGCTCCTCCTTCGAATCTCTCTATCTTGATTTTCTCTGCTGTGTGGCCTGTTTCTTCCACCTACTGCATTCTGCTGCTAACCTCTCTTCCATCTTCCTTTCCGCTCTCTAGTCTCCTTCCCCAGTCGTCCTCCTTTTTTTGACTCTACCTCACATTCCTCCCTCCCAGATTCGTCCTTGAGCCCTGGTTTCTAGGTTTCCCCCGTTGCTCCACAGAAGGGGGACGGGTGGTTAGTGAGGGCAGCAAATGTAGTCCCAATCTTTAAAAAGGGAGACAACATGAAGCTTTAAACACAGACCATGTCCACTGACATGTATAGTAATCAAAATCAGGAGAAGATTATCAGAGAAATGGTGGAACACCTATAAAGGAATGATCTCATCAAACAGCACCAGCATGGTTTCAGGACGGGAAATCCGTGTCACAAACCTACTGGAGTTCTATGACATGTTGACAGCAGAAAGACAAAGAGCGAGGGGTGGGTGGATTGCCAATTTCTGGACTGCAAGAAGGCGTTGACACAGTCCCCACAAGAGATTGGTGCAAAACTGGAGGACCCAAGCAGGGATAACAGGAAGGCCCTACAATGGATCAGGGAATACATGTCAGGAAGACAGCAGCGATCATGTTCGTGGCGATTGTCAGAGTGTCACCTGTGACCAGCGGGGTCCCGCTGGGGTCAGTCCTAGGAACAGATATGCTGTTATCCTGTATTTGTGAACGACATACGGAAGGAATATACTCAGAGGTGTCCCTGTTTGCAGATGACGTGACGTTGATGAGAAGAATACACTTCGATCGAAGACCAGGCAGACTACAAAGGTATCTGGACAGCTGCAGACCTGGTCCAGCAATTGTGATCCTGGAGTTAATCCCACCAAGTGCAAAAGTCAGAAGATTGGGGAAGGGCAAAGAAGGCCGCAGACGGAGTACATCTAGGGGGCCAGAGACTACAAACTCACTCAAGGAAATAGATCTTGGGGTGAGTATAACACCAGGCACTCTCCGAAGCGCACATCAACCAAATAACTGCTGCAGCATATGGGCGCCTAGCAAACCTCAGAACGCATTCCGACATCTTAATAAGGGAATCGTTCAGGACCCGGTACACCGTATACTTAGGGCCCATATTGGGAGTAATTCGGCACCAGTTGGACCACACCTAGCCAAGCACGTAAAGAAACTAAGTAAGTTGCAAAGGTTTGCAACAAGACTAGTCCCAGAGCTAAGAGGTATTTCCTAACGAGGAGAGGTTAAGGGAAATCAACCTGACGACACTGGAGGACAGAGAGAACGGGGGGACATGATAACGACAAACAAAATACTGAGGGGAAATTGACAAGGTGGACAAGACTGGATGTTTCCAGAGTAGGACACAGAACAAGGGGACACAGTGAAGCGAAAGACGTGAATCACAGGGATGCGGTATAGAAGTATTCTCAGCCACATAGAGTCATTAAGTGAAATAGTTTGGGAATCGAGTATAGTGGAGGCAGGATCCATACATAAGCTTTAAGCAGAGGTATGATTAAGCTCAACGGCTCGGGAGATGTGTACCAAGTAGCGATCAGTGAAGAGGCGGGGCCAGGACTCGGACTCGACCCCGCAACCTTACAACTAGGCGAAGTACAACTAGGTGAGTACATACACACACACAACACAAACACACACACATACACATACAAACACACACACACACACAAACCTCAGAACAGCATTCGACATCTAGATAAGGAATCATTCAGGACCCTGTACACCGAGTACGTTGAGGCCCAATTGGAGTATGCGGCACCAGTTTTGAACCTCACACCTAGCCAAGCACTAAAGAATCTAGAGAAAGTGGCAAAGGATTGCAACAAGACTAGTCCCCCAGAGCTAATAGGTATGTCTACGAGGATAGGTTAAGGGCAATCAACCTTGAGGACACTGGAGGACAGGAGAATAGGGGGGACAATGATAACGACATACAAAATACTGAGAGGAATTAACAAGGTGGACAAAGACCGGTGTTTCCTGAGATGGACACAGCCACTAGGGGACACAGTTGGAAGCTGAAACACAGATGAATCACAGGGATGTTAGGAAGTATTTCTTCTTCAGTCCACAGAGTAGTCAGTAAGTGAATAGTTTTTGGGAAACAATGTAGTGGGAGCAGGATCCATACATACGCTTAAAGCAGAGGTACATAAAGCTCACGGTTTCAGGGAGAGGACCTAGTAGCGACCAGTGAAGAGGCGGGCCAGGACTTGGACTCGACCCTCAACCTAAACTAGTGAGTAAACTAGTGAGTACAACAAATTACACCACAACACACACCACACACACCACAACACAACACCACACACGACACGCACACATACACCACACAATCAAACACCACACAAACACACGTCACACACACACACAACCTTAATAAGAATCGTCAGACACTGTAACACTGTTATGTTAGCCCATACTGGAGTATGCAGCACAGTCTGGAAACCACACCTGTCAAGCACGTTCAAGAAGTTAGAGAAAGTACAAATGTTTGCAACAAGGCTAAGTCCCAGAGCTCAGGGAATGTCCGAACGGAGAAAAGTTAAGGGAAATCGGACTGACGACACTGTAAGGGACAGAAGGCCCCGGGAGACATGATAACGACATACAAGATACTGCGGGGAAAGACACGGTGGACAGAGATAGGATGTTCAGAGAGGGGACACAGGACAAGGGTCACAACGGAAGCTGACAGACTTAGAACGAGTCACAGGACGTTAGGAAGTATTTTCTTCAGTCATAGAGTTGTCAGCAAGTGGAATAGCCGGTAGCAAGTGAAGTAGTGGAGGCAGGAACCATACCTAGGTTTTAAAAAGAGGAAAGACGAAGCTCGGACGCAGAGAGAGGATCCAGTAGCGATCAGTGAGAGGCGGGCCAGAGCTTAGTCTCGACCCCTGCAACCACAATTAAGAGAGTACAATTAGGTGAGCACACACACACATCAAACACACATCACACATACACCCATACACACACACACCATCACACACACACACACAAACACACACACACACACACACACATACACACTACCACCCACACACACACACACACACACACACACACACACACACGGGCGTTCGTTCACACAGATAACAGTTATTTTACGCAGGAAAGGCTATAATAACGGGACAAAGTGTTTACATGTCACGCCGCTCACATACCCACACATCTACCGTGACCTGTGTCCAGTCACTGACAACTGCCAGTCACTGGCACTGCCAGTCACTGACACTGGCCAGCTTTTCCATTCACTGCACTGCCAGTCCACTGACACTGCCAGTCACTGACACTGTCAGCTATACAGTCAATCTGCACTGCCGTCACTGGACTGCCCAGTCACTGACACTGCCAGTCCACTGACAAGCCAGTCACTGCACTTGGCCAGTCACTGGCCTCCTGCCAGTCACTGACACTTGCAGTCACTGACACTGCCAGTCACTGGCAACAGCCAGTCACTGACACTGCCAGCTGTCCAGTCACTGGCTCTCTGCCAGTCACTGACACTGCCAGCTGTCCAGTCACTGACACTGGCCAGTCACTGGCACTGCCAGTCCACTGCAACTGCCAGTCCCATACACTGCCAGCTGAAGAAATACAGTAAAAGTAGGTTGTTTCCTTCTCCACAAACCTGGTGAACAGATTCCGTCAACTCCAGGCGAGGACTGACCAGCCTCAAATACTTTATTTTTTTCCAAGGTTGATGGAGCTGATTACATCTTTTTTTCACACCTACTGCTGCTTTCTATATTTGACCTAAAAAAAGCCTACTGTGCAGGAGAAAACGTTTCGTCAATAAAGATACCCACTGTTGCACATTTTTTTTGTCCTTCATCATCAATTTTCTGGAATTTTATACATTTCCAAATTCCATCTTGTAATTCCAGACACCGGCGTGCAACACTCCTGTCTTGCATGTTTTTCTCAACTAGCTAAAACAACAGAGTCCTCCAGCTGACCACCTATGAACTGATCTGGATAAACATATTTGTCTCCTCTGATGTTTCAGAGAGGATGTGTAGCCTGGAAGCTTACCACCTTACGAACCAACTTAGATCCCCCAGATCTCTCTCGTGCTCTAGTTGGCTTACACTACACTTTAGATTGCACTTCTCATATATGGTATGTTGTCAGTATGGTCATACAACTCATCTATTCACAAATCTGTGTAACTTAACCTGGACCTCTTGTACAAACCTTTGTACACAAGTACCCATGCGACTGGTGACGGCAATGTAAGCTCGACTCAACTTACATTGTACATATTAGTTCAATATTTCCCAACTGTGAGTACCTCGTCGGAATGGCACTGGTAGAGAAATTTCACCAACTCTTCCGTTTTGTTGGCAGACGAGACTTTCCCGGGACTTTAAAATCTTCCATCGTGCATCTCTACAACAAAAAGGAAACCGCCAGGCATGCGCAACCACCGTGGTATCTCCCGCTCTCCATCGCAGGAAAAACCCTGGCTAAGTTCTACTCAATGGGCTCAATAAAACATCTAGAGAAAGGGAAACTCCTACCTGAAAGCCAGTGCGGTTTCCCGGGAAAGATCGCGGGACTATCGACATGGTGTTCGCTGCTAGACAGCTACAGGAGAAATGTCAGGAACAGAACGCCGACTTGTACTCCACCTACATCGATTTGATCAAGGCCTTCGACACCGTTAGTAGAGAGGGCCTTTGGAGAATCATGGCAAAGTACGCTGCCCAAAGACGTTTATCGCCATCGTACCCCAACTTCACGATGGAATGCTGGCCAGATTTCCAAGACAAACGGAGAGACGTCAAACCTTTTCCCAGTCTCAAATGAAGTGAAACAAGGCTCCCGTGCTTGCTCCCACCCTGTTAAAGCCTGATATTCTGGGCCATGCTTACAGACGCATTCAGGACACAGACGCAGGAATCGGATCAGGTACCGAAACAGATGGTCTGTCTTTCAACCTCAGGAGGCTTCAAGCAAAAACCAAGGCTGCAATGACACCATCAATGCCCTGCTAATTTGCTGATGACTGCGCCCTCAATGCTGCTTCAGAAGCCGCCATGCAGCACAGTGTTAAACAATTTCTCTGACGCCTGCAACAACTTCGGGCTGACAATCATACAACGAAGACTGAAGTGATGCACCAGCCTGCTCCGGAAAGACGTATGTTGAGCCAAACATTCACCATCACGGCAGCGACTGAATCCGTAGACAAATTCACCTACCTCGCAGTACCCTTTCCAGAAACGTTGTCATCGATAAAGAGGGGGAATGCCAGACTTGCCAAAGCCAGTGCCACCTTCGGCAGCTCCACAAGAATGTAGGGAACCGAAAGGCATCACCACAAGCACCAAGATCAAGGTGTACAGAGCCAAGTCCTCACCACCCCTTCTCTATGGTGCGAAACCTGGACTGTCTACAAACGTCACGCCCAGAAAGTTGAACCACTTTCACACCACAACGGCTCAGAAAAATTCTTTGGCATCAAATGGAAAGATACGATCCCAGACACAGAAGTCCCTGACTACAGCTGGCCTGCCTAGCATCTAAAACCATCCTAATGCAGACACAGCTTCGCTGGGCAGGTCACGTTGCTCGCATGCCAGACCACCGGCTGCCAAACTCTTATTTGGCGAACTGCAGCATGGAAAGCGCTCTCAAGGAGGCCAAAAGAAGCGCTATAAGGACACCCTTAAGACTGCTCTGAAAGCTTTCAACATCAACCACACCATGTGGGAGATTATAACTCAGGACAGGAATGACTGGCGAGCAGCTGTCCAGAAAGGGGCAACATCCTGCGAGGCAAGCAGAATCTCACTAGCTGAGCAGGCACAGGGGAGGAAAGACCAAGCCATCAGACCCCTCGATGCCGCCACCCTTCCCTGTCCACACGCCAGAGAACGTTTCGTGCGCGGATTGGCCTGACAAGTCATCTGCGTACCCACCAACTTCGACCCCAGGATGACTAGATGGTCCTCGTCGAATCGACGGACAAACATGATGTGTTGTGTGGTGTGTGTGTGTGTGTGTGTGTGTGTGTGTGTGTGTGTGTGTGTATGTTTTGTGTGTGTGTTGTGTGTGTGTGTGTGTGTGTGTGTGTGTGTGTGTGTGTGTGTGTGGGTGTTGTGTGTGTTTGTGTGTGTGTTGTGTGTGTGTGTTGTGTGTGTTGTGTGTGTTGTGGTGTGTGTGTGTGTGTATGTTTTTTGTGTGTGTTGTGTGTGTGTGTTGTGGTGTGTGTTGTGTGTTGTGTGTGTGTTGTGTGTGTGTTGTGTGGGGTGTTGTGTGTGTATTGTGTGTATTGTGTGTATTGTGGTGTGTTGTGTGTGTGTGTTGTGTGTTGTGTGTGTACTCACCTAGTTTGTACTCACCTAGTTGAGGTTGCGGGGGTCGAGTCCGAGCTCCTTGGGCCCCCCCTCTTCACTGATCGCTACTAGTCACTCTCCCTGAGCCGTGAGCTTTATCATACCTCTGCTTAAAGCTATGTAAAGGATCCTGCCTCCACTACATCGCTTCCCAAACTTTCCACTTACTGACTACTCTGTGGCTGAAGAAATACTTCCTAACATCCCTGTGATTCATCTATGTCTTCAGCTTCCAACTGTGTCCCCTTGTTACGTGTCCAATTTTCTGGAACATCCTGTCTTTGTCCACCTTGTCATCCTCTCAGTATTTTGTATTCGTTATCAATGTCCCCCCCTATCCTCCTGTCCTCCCGTGTCGTCAGGTTGATTTCCCTTTAACCTCTCCTCGTAGGACATACCTCCCTTTCTCTGGGACTAGTCTTGTTGCAACCTTTGCACTTTCTCTAATTTCTTTACTGCTTGGCAAGGTGTGGGTTCCAAACTGGGGGCCGCATACTCCAATATGGGCCTAACGTATACGGTGTACAGGTCCTGAAAAGATTCCTTATTTAAAAGTCGGAATGCTGTTCTGAGGGTTTTCTAGGGGCCCCATATGCTGCAGCAGTTATTTGGTTGATGTGCGCTTCAGGAGATGTGCCTGGTGTATACTCACCCCAAAATCTTTTTCCTTGAGTGAGGTTTGTAGTCTCTGACCCCCTAGACTGTACTCCGTCTGCGGCTTCTTTGCCCCTTCCCCAAACTTCATGACTTTGCACTTGGTGGGATTGAACTCCAGGAGCCAATTGCTGGACCAGTCGCCCTGTCCAATCCTTTTTATTTTCCCGGTCTTCGATCGAGGTATTCCTCTCAAC
>NW_026507739.1:0-15964 GCF_026875155.1 Cherax quadricarinatus
AGCTACACAGACATTTTTCCGTTGCCCAGCATAGTACACATAAACCTGTGTTCTACAACTGATCATCGTAACATAGGATGGTATAGGCCTTGTTAAAGACATTTTAAGGGTGTAAGAACCTTCTGGCATTCCTTCATACGGACCATCCCTCCACACCCCCATAGTTGCAGAATGCACTGTCCCATAACTGCGAAAAAACTCCTGTAGGCCATAAGCCGTAGCCTCGAAGGGCACATTCCGTACCTTCACCCATGTGAAGTACTTAGAGACGTCATGTAACACAACATTCATCGCTGAATTCACACTCATGCGTTGTTCCTGGTAATGCTCGACAATTCTTGTGTAGAAACTGGCTCATAGAAATTTCACAAAGATTCTTGTTAAACCATTAAGAGCGACGCCATACAATTCCTCGTTGGGAATACCATATGTATCCCTGATGATGTTAGGGAGAAGGACGTTCATCGTATCTCCACTTAACGTACCATGAACCAGCTCTATGCAGATAGTATTTACTCTCTGTACTGTATGTTCCGCCATTTTGATAATCCAAAATGAGCAGCGCACGTCCTCACTACTCAATGGTTGTTGATGAACTGAGGTAGCTCGCCTGAAAACAGCAGAGGGGTGCAGAGCACAACCACACTCCACCGTGGTCAGGCAGCGAATGAGCACCTGAATTATTTAACAAATGTAAAAATAATGAGCTAAGGTAGTTTTTTAAAGCTAAAATAAAGGAGACAGTATAAAAGGGACTAAAATAATTTGTGGTGAACAAATAAAGTGATGATCAAATAATGGAGCTTGGGAATATGATAGTAGGTAGTACTTTAAAGGTAATTCTTTAAAGTTAGAATTATAATATAAAATTATAATATAAAAGGGACTAATATAAGTTGTGGTGAACAATAAAGTGGTAATCAAATAATTGCACTAAGGTCTAAATATAATGATTTTTTGTGGAGTCTATGTTTTGAGCTAGAATAGCTATAGTACAACTAGATTTAATCTAATAATATAAAAATACAAATTAAAAATAGCACCAGTCTCTCACTAGTAACTGCAATAGGTCTAATATATGAATTTGGTACTGACTATAGTACAACTGAGTTTTAATCTAATAATAAAAAAAAAGGCACAAGACTCCAATTGTAATTGCACTAAGGTGTTATATAAGTTGTTTACAAGAATTAGAGTATAACTAGATTTAAATTGACAAGATAAAATATACAAGTTAAGGTAGCAAAAGAATAAAAAAAGTAGAAAAAATATATATGAGGTAGTTGGTACTAGTTAGCAAAAGATAGTTAAGGGCCTTGAACAATAATATAATTGAAATATACACTAATTGCACACACAATATAGTCACTAAGATATGAAAACAATCTTAGAGTAGGAATTATAATATAAACTTATAATATAAAAATACAAATTGAGATGGCACTTGCAATTGCACTAGAGTCTGGTATAGGTTGTTGACAAGATCAAGAGTATAACTAGATTTAAATTGACAAAATATAAGTCACAATTAAAGTACCAAAAGAATAATAGTAAAAAATAACAAGGGTAATGTCTTGGTTATAATATGATAGTAAGATGGTAGACAGGTACACAGGTACAGAGGTACACAGGTACACAGGTACGCAGGTACACAGGTACAAAGGATAATATAAAGGTTGGAGTTGAATATATAAACTTGAAAATTTGGCAACAAAATGTTATGGGAAGTATAAAATAATGTTTAATGTACAAAAGAAAAATTGACTGGTAGTAAATATGGTGTTTAATAAAATTTTAGTAAGTAATAATGATTACAAAAAAGTGAAAAAGTAATGTTTATTTCATTCAATCACTTGCACAGGAAGTAATGAGCAGCAGATTATATGGCAGTACAGGTCAATTAAGAGTACTCTAAAGCTAGTAAAAGTGGTATTAAAAACAAGGTAAAGGTTAATTTCAGACAAGTAAATGGTTATTAATCGAAATTCTCAAAGACTTACACACGCCTGGCACAATGTAGACGTTTTTTTGATCATTTTTCCACTCTAAATTTAGAACTGGGTAAATTCGAAAATAAGGGTGTAAAATCAAAGACTCTGAGATTTGGACTTCTAAAAGTTTTGAATGATTGTGCCGCAGAGCTGTGAGTGATACAACATGGGTGTGTGGCAGCAGACTGTGGAGTGGATATCAATCTGGGGTGTGTCGCAACATGCTTGCGGTGTGATACATGGGTGTATGCAGCCAGTCTGTGGAGTGAGAGATGGTGGTGCAAGCAAGTCTGTGAGTGATACTACATGGGGTGTGTGCAGCAAGCTGAGAATTGATATACATGGAGGTGTGTGCCAGCAGACTGAGGAGTGAATACTGAGGGTGTGCAGCAGCTGAGGGCCGATACATGGGGTGTGTTGCTAGTCAGCGACGAGTGATACATGGTCTGTGTACTCAGCTGTGGAGGGAGACATGGGTGTGTGCAGCAGCTGTGAGTGAGATACATGGGAGTGGTGGCAGCAGATGAGGAGAGATGCAATGGGGTGTGTGCAGCAGCTGTGGAGTGAAACATTGTATGTGCAGCAGCTGAGGATCTTGATACATGGTGTAGTTCAGCCAGCTGTGAGGAGTGATACATGGGTGGTGTGCATCCGCTTGTAGTGATACATGACGTGTGTGCAGCATCTGCAGAGTGATGACATGGGGTTTGTGCCAGCAGACTGATTGATTATCTGAGGCGGGTATGTGCAGGCAAAGGAGCTGATAACATGGGGTGTGGTGCAGAGGCAGCTGTGAAGTGATACTTGGGGTGTGTGCGGCAGCTGTGGGAGTGATACAAGGGTTGTTAGTGCAGAAAATACAGATGATGAGTGATACATGGGCTGTGTGCAGGCAGGCTGAGGGTGATACATGTGGTTGTGTGGCAGTCTGGCTGTGGAATGACATCATCTCGGGTATGTGCAGCTCAGCTGTGGAGTCAAACATGGGTGAGTGTGTAGCAGCTAAGTGATACAAAGGAGGTGAGGTGCCAGACAGCTGTAGAGTGATACATGGGGTGTGTGCAGCAGCTGTAGGAGTGATCACATGGGTGTGTGCAGGCAGCTGGAGGAGTGATACATTGGGACGTCGGTTGCAGCCAGCTGTAGGAGTGATACCTGGGTAATGTGCAACAGCTGGGGAGTGAATCCATGGGGTGTGCGCAGCAGCTGTGGAGTGATTACCTGGGGTGGAAGTGCACGCAGGCTGTGGAGTGATACAGGGGTGTGTGTGCAGCAGTATGAGGAGTGATACATGGGGATGGTGCGTGCAGCTAGCTGAAGGAGTGATACATGATTGGCACTGCTGTGGGAATGATACGCGTGGGTATGTTGCCAGCGAGCTGTAGAGTGAGTACATGGGTTGGCGGTGGCAGCTGCGGAGTGATACATGGGTGTGTGCAGCAGCTGAAGAGTGATACCTGGGTGTGAGCAAAGCAGCTGTGATGAGTGAATACATGGGGGGTGTGCGCCATCTGTGTAGTGCTACAATGGGGTGTGTGCCAGTCATGCTCCTGGGGTGATACATGGGGTGTTGTGCAGCAGCTGTGGAGTGATACAGGGTGTGTGGCAATCTTCAGTAGTAGTAACCCTTTTACCATTAATCAGTGTAACCAAGTAGAAGACTCACCTACCAACCGTCTTCCTTGCCCTGATTCACTGTCTGACAATTCATATTGTTATGCTACCTGGCATCTCCAAGTTGTAATAAGTTTGTATAGTCGTGTAGCACGACATACGTTCCGCGTCGCCGAGCTCTCAGATGTAGTAACCAGTTACCAGATAACCAGTGTACCAGTAGATGACTCACTATATACACACCCGTCTCTGCCTGAGTCCACTGAACTGTAATCAATATAGGAGTGCTGACCGCAGCAGTAAAATAAGACCCACCTAATGCTACTGAAGGTTGGATGCCATCAGTTATACGAGAGATGAACAAGGAATAGGCAGGAGGCTGTAATAGGGGCGATCACGTTCCCACACATTATCTGTAATTATACGTACTTCCACCAAACGTGAGTATTACTTTACTAACCTACCACGTGTTCTAGACTCCGCCACTTGATACAACAGCTGTGGAGTGATACATGGCGCGGCGTGTGAGCAGACAGCTGTGGAGTGATACATGTAGTGTGTGCAGCAGCTGTGGATGCGGTCACCTGGGGTATGTGCAGGCAGCAGTGGAGTGATAACTGAGGTGTGTGCAGCGCTGTTGGATGATACATCTAAGGTGCGTAGCGTGCAGCAGCTGTGAAGTGGATATCAAGATGTGTGTGTGGACAGCAGCTGTGCTAGGGATACCATGGATTTGTTGCAACCAGCTGTGGAGTGATCACATGGGTTTGTGTACCAGCTTGTGTAGTGATACATCGGTATGTGCAGCAGATGAGGAGTGATAAACATGGGGTGTGTGCCAGCAGTGCTGAGGTGTTATACATTGGAGTTTTCTTCTAGCAGCTGAGGAGTGCATACACCATGGTGATGTGCAGCAGCTGTGGAATTATACATGGGGTTTATGTGCACAGCTGAGATTGATACATGGGGTCGTTTTGCAGCAGCATGATAGTGATGACATCGGGTGTGTTCTGTAGCTCGTGGAGTGATACATGGGGTGTTGCAGGCAGCTGTGGAGTGATACTATGGCGTGTGTCTGCAGCAGCTGTGGAGTGATACATGAGGTGTTTGCAGCAAGTCGTGAGGATTGAAACATTGGAGTGTGTGCAGCAGGCTGTGGATGATACATGGGGGTGTGGTGCAGCAGCTGAGTGATACATGGGGCTGTGTGCAGCAGCTGAGTGAGACATGGGGTTTTGCAGCAGCTGAGGACTGATACATGGGGTATGTGCGCAAGCTGAGGAGTGATACATGGGATAGCGTGTGCAGGCTAGCGTGGAGGTGACACAAGGGGTAATTGCAGCAGATGAAAGCGAGAGTGATACATGGGTGTGTGCAGCAGCTGAAAAGTGATCATGGCGCTTGTCTGGTGCAGCCAGCTGAGGAGAGACGATACATGGCGAGAGTTTAGCAGCGTGAGGAGTGATACATGGGGGTGTCGGTGTGCAGCCACGGATGAGTGATACATGGGTGTGTGCAGCAGCTGAGGAGTGATCCCCTAGGGGTGGTGTACAGGCAGTCTGAGTCGAGTGATTCAATGGGGTGTGTGCAGCAGCTGTGGAGTGATACATGGTGTGTGCAGCAGTGAGGAGGAGATACATGGGGTGTGCTGCCGCATCTTAGGAGTGATACATGGGGTGTGTGCTAGCAGACTGATGAGTACGATACATGTGTGCTGTGCAGCAGCTGAGTGGAGTGACTACATGGGTGTGTGCAGCAGCTGAGGAGTGATACATGGGTTGTGTGCAGCAGCTGATGTAGGACACATCGTGCTTTGTACAGCAGCTGTGGAGTGATACATAGGCGGTGTGTGCTAGCAGCTGTGGAGTGAATACATGGGTGTGTGCAGCCAATAGGTAGTCGATACATGGGGTTGTAGTGCAGCACGTGAGGATTGGATACAATGGGGTTGTGTGTATCAGCGGAATGAGTGAGATACATGGGGTGAATGCAGCAGCTAGGAGAGTGAAAGCGATGGGATAGTGTGGCAGCAGCTGAGGGTATAAGTGATACATGGGGTGCGAGGTACAGGCAGATGAGGCGAGTGATACATGGGTTGTGTTAACAGCACTGTGGAGTTACATGGGGTGTAGCTGCAGCACGTGAGGAGTGATACAAGGGGTGTGCGTTTAACAGCTAGTGGAGAGATATCATGGGTTGGTGCAGCAGCTTAGAGCTGAACACATGGTGGTGTGCTGCACAGCTGTGGAATTGATACATGGGGTGTCTTTGCAGCATGCTGTAGTAGTTGAATACATTGGGGTTGTGTGCAGCACTGTGGCAGTGATACTACATGGGATGATGTCGACAGCAGTACTGTGGAAGTTGATACATGGGTTGTGTGTCAGCGAGCTGAGGAGTGCGATACATGGGGTGTGTGCAGACAGATTAGGATGATTATCATGGGGTGTGTAAGCAAGCCGTCAGCTGTTGAGAGGTACATGTGTGGCAGAGCAGCTGAGGAGAGATACTGGGGTGTGTTCCGAGCAGCTGTCGAGTGATACATGGGGAGTGTGTTGCAGCCGCTGTGTTGAATCACAAGAGGTGTTGATGCAGCAGCCGTGGAGTGATACATGGGAGTGTGTCAGCAGCTGAGTGATACATTCTGGTGGTGTCAAGCAGCTGGTGCAGTGATAATGGGGTGCCGTGCGGCAGACTTGTGGAAATGATAATGGCGGGTGTGTGCTAGAGCGGATGAGGGAGTGTATACATGACGTGTGTGCAGCACTCGAGTCTGCGAGTGGGGGAAAGCTTTAACCTTGGAGAGTGTGTGTGGCAGCAGATGAGGGAGTGATCCATGGGAGAGGATTTGTGTTCATCAGCTGTGGAGTGATACATGGGGTGTGTGCAGCAGCTGCGAGGAGTGATACATGGGGGTGTAGTGCAGCAGACTGTGGATTATTGCTACCTGGGGTGTGTGCCAAGCAGCGAGGAGTGATAACATGGGGTTTGTGCAGCAGTCAGTGGAGTGATACAATGGGTGTGCACCGCAGCAGCTGTGGAGTGATACATGGAGGGTAGTGTGCGCAAGCAGCTGTGGAGTGATACATGGGGTGTGTGCAGCAAGCTGAGGAGTCGCGATACATGGGGTGATGTGTCAGCAGCGCTGGGAATGTTACATGGGGTGAGTGTTCCAGTCCTGTGAGTGATACATGGGGTGTGTGCCAGGCAGCTGAGGAGTGATATCATGGGGATGGTGAGTGCAGTCAGCTGCTGGAGTGACTACATGGGTGTGTGAAGCAGCTGTGAGCTGATACATTGGGTGTGAGCGCAGCAGCTGTCGTGTGCATACAAGGAGTGATGTGTGCAGACAGATGAGGAGTGATACCATGGGTTTTGTATCAGCAGCTGTGGAGTGGATACAGGGGTGAGTGCAGCAGCTGTGGAGTGATTACATGGGGGTGGAGGTTAGACCGCAGCTGTGGAGTGATACATTGGGTGTGGTAGTCATCAGACTGAGGAGTCGATACATGGGTGATGTGCGGCAGCTGTGGAGTGATACATGGGGTGTCTGTGCAGCACCTGTGGAGTATACCCATGGGGTGTTTGCAGCAGCTTGTCGGAGTGATACATGGGGTTGTGTGACAGCTAAGCTGCGGAAGTATAACATACGGGTTGTGTGCAGCAGCTGAGAGTGATACATGGGGTGTGTGCTAGCACCGTGGAGTGAAACAAGGGGGTGTGGTGCAGCAGCTGAAGGAGTGATACATGGGGGTGGGGTGCAGCGCTTGTGAGTGTACATGCGGTGTGTGTGTGAAGCACGACTGCGGGAGTGATACAAGGGGTAGAGTGCGGCACTGTGGAGTGATACATGGAGTTTTGGTGTGCAGCAATAAGGAGTGATACATTGGGCTGAGTGCACAGGCTGTGGAGTGATACATGGGGTGTGTGCAGCAGCCTGTGAGTGATACATCGGGGTGTGTGCAGCAGCTGTGGAGAGATACAATGGTTTTAGTGTGCAGACAGCTGTGGAGTGATACATGGGAGTGTGCAGCCGCTGTGGATGTGATCTACATTGAGTGTGTGGTTGCAGCAGATGAGGAGTCGATACATGCGGGGTTGAAGCAGCAGCATGGGGAGTGATACAAGGGGTGTCTGTCAGTCAGCTGTGGAGCTGATACATGGGGATATGTAGCAGCAGACCTGTGGAGTGATACAATGGAGCTGTGTGTGCAGACAGTCTCTGAGGAGATGGATACAAGGGCGTGTGTGCAGGCATCTGTGGAAGATACATGGGGTTGTGTGCAGCACGTGGAGTGATACATGGTAGTGTGTTGTGCAGCAACTGAGGATCTGATAACAGGGGGTGTGAGACAACAGCTGAGGATTAAAACAGCGGGATGGTGAATAGCAGCTGCTGTGAACTGAACCACATGGGGTATCGTGCAAGCAGCTGTGGAAAGAGATACATGGGGGTGTAGCTGACCAGAGCAGCTGAGTGATACCTGGGTGTTTGCAGCAGCTGAAGACAGGTGATACTTATGGTGGTGAGCCGCAGCTGATTTACGACCATGGGGGGTTGGGTGGGCAGCACTTCAGCTGTGCTGATACAAGGGGTGTGTGCTGCAGCTGTGGAGTGATACATTAGGTTTGAAGCAGCAGCTGTGGAGTGATCTAAGGTTGCAGCAGCTGAGGAAGTATACAATACGGTGCGTGCAGCAGCCTGGGTACCGCGCAGACATGGGACATGTGTGAGCATCAGCTGTGGAGTGATACATTAGAGCTGTGCTGGTAGCCATCTTTGAGTGATACATGGGGCGTGTGCAGCAGATGAGGAGTGATACATAGGGGTGTGGTAGCATACGCTGAGTGAGTGAGTACAAGGTAGTGTGTGCCAGCAGCTGAGGAAAGTTGATACATGGGCTGTAGTGCAGCAGACTTGTGGAAAGATACATGTGGTTTGCTTGCACAGCTGAGGAGTGATAACATGGGTTGAGTGTGAGCTGCTGATTTAGTGATACATGGGGTGTGTGCTGGCTAGCTGTGAGAGCGATACAAGGGGGTGTGTGCAGGGCCAGCTGAGAGAGATGATACATGTGGGTTGTGCAGCAGCTGAGCCAGTGAAACATTCGGGTGTGCACAGCATCTAGTGGAGAGTGATCATGGGGTGTGTGCAGCATCTGTAGAAGTATAGCATCTGGTGTGTGCAAGCAGCTGTGGAGTGATACCTGGGGTGTATGCAGCCTATGAGATAGAACATCTGGTGTGTGCAGCAGCTGTGGAGTGATACATGTGGGTGTGTGCAGCAGCGGCGTGACTGACAAGGGATCATGTGTGACAAGCAGCTGAGGAGTGATACATGGGTGTGGCAGCAAGCTGGTGGAGTGAAACATGGGGTGTGTGCAACAGCTGTTGGAGTGATGCAAGGGCATTGATGGCGAGCAGCTGAGGAGTGATACATGGGTGTGTGCAACAGCATGGGGAGTGACACATGGGGTGTGTTGCAGGCAAGCTGTGGACTGATACACTGGGTGTGTGCAGTCAGCTGTGGAGTCTGATTACATTGAGGTTGTGTGCAGCAGCTGTGGATGAACATGGGGTGTGTGCAAGCAGCTGTGGAGTGATACCTGAGTGTGTGGCAGCATGAATTGAGGAGTGATACAAGGGGTGTGTGGGCAGCAGCTGTGCGGAAGTGATACATGGAGGGTGTGTGCAGCAGCTGATAGTAATAGCATGGGGTGTGTGCATCAGCTGTGGAGTGATTAGCATGAGTGTGTGTGCAGCATTTGGGAGTGATACATGGGGTTGTGTGCGCAGCACGCAGTGGAGTGATACATGGGGTGTGTGCAGCATGCTGTGAGTGGATAACATGGGAGTGTTGTGTGCAGGCACGACACAGGAGTGATTACATGGGTGCTGTGCAGCAGCTGAGGAGTTAATACATGGCATGTAGTGCAGCTGCATGTGGAATGATGACAGGGTTTAATGTGACTCAGCTGTGAAGTGATAACAGGGTAGTGGCAGCGCTGAGTGATAACCAAGGTGAGGCAGCACAAGCTGAGGATGTACCATAGGGTGTGAGTGCAAGCAGCTCTGATTAAAAAGGGAAACATGCGTGGTTTGTGCTGTCAGCTGTGGAGTGATACATGGGGTTCGTGCTGCAGCTTGGGAGTGATACATGAGGCGCTGTTTGCAGCAGCTGCTTGGAGTGATACAAAAGGTGTGTGCAGCAGCTGTGACGTGAATACATGAGGCGTGTGTGCAGCAGACTGTGGAGCATACAAGGCGCATGTGTGCAGCAGCTAAGTGGAGGTGATACATGGGGTGTGTGCTCACCAGCTGTGGAGTGATACATGCGGGCGTGTGCAGCCAGATGAGGATGTTACATGGGGTGTGTGCAGAGCAGCTCACACAGGGAGTGATACATGGCAGTCGTGGTGGCAGACAGCCTGAGGAGTGATACATGGGGTGTTGTCAGCAGCTTTGGAATGACTACATGAGTTTGTGCAGCAGCTGAGAGTCGATACATGGGTGTGTAGGCAACTGCCAGATTAGTGATACATGGGTGGTTGCTTCAGCGTGGGAGTGATACATGAGGGGTTGAGTGCAGAGCAGCTGAGGAGTTGATACCATGTGGGTGTGTGCAGGGCAGGCTGAGGAGTGTACACTGGCGGTGTGCACAGCGCTGGTGAGTGATACATGGGTTGTGTGCAAGCGCTCAGCGTAGAGTGATACATCTGGTGCGTGTGCAGGTCAGCATGGATGATACGCGGGGTCGTCATGCAGCAGCCTTGGAGTGATACATCGGTGTTGTGTCAGCAACTGTGGAGGTCGATAGCATGGGTGTGATGCAGCAGCTGTGGAGTGATGTGCCAGATGGATGTGTGCAGAAACAGCTGAGAGTGATACCTGGGGTGTGTGCAGACACTGTGGAGTGATACATGAGGGGTGGTGTTGCATGCAGCTGTGAGGAGTGTGCAGGGACGTAGCATGCAGCTGTGGCGTGAGATAGCCAGGGGGTGTGTGCACAGGCCTGACGGAGTTACACATGGTGGTCGTGCGGCAGCTGTGAGTGAATACAATGGGGTGTGTGCAGCAGCTGTGGAGTGCCGTTAATACATGGGGTGTCTGCAGCACCTGATGGGAGTCTATACATGGGGTGGTCGCAGCAGCCTGTGGGAGTGATACATGGGGTGATGTGCAGCAGCTGTGTAGAGATACATGGGGTAGGTGTGCGCAGCGACAGCTGTAGAGTGATACATCAGTTGAGCAGCAGCTTTAAGTGATACATAAAGTGTGTGCAGTCCGCTGTGGAGGTGATACATGGGTGTGTGCAGCAGACTTAGAGTGATCTTAAGGTGTGTGCAGCAGCTGTGGAGTGATACAATGGGGGTGTGGTGCAGCAGCTGTGGTCGTGATACATGGGGTGTGTGCAGCAGCCTGTGGAGTGATGCAAGGGCTTGCTGTGCAGTCCAGCTAGTGCAGAGATACATGGGGTGTGTGCAGCAGCTGAGGAGTGATACATGGGGTGTGTGCAGCAGCTGTGGAGTGATACATGGGGTGTGTGCAGCAGCTGTGGAGTGATACATAAGGTGTGTGCAGCAGCTGTGGAGTGATACATGGGGTGTGTGCAGCAGCTGTGGAGTGATACATGGGGTGTGTGCAGCAGCTGTGGGAGTGATACATGGGGTGTGTGCAGGCAGCTGTGGAGTGCGTACAGTGGGGGTGTGCAGCATCTGTAGAGGTGATACATAAGGTAACGTGCAGGTGCAGCGTAGAGTGTAGGTAAGACACATATTTAATACCAATTTAATCGGTTCACTGCAGTAAGTGATACTAAGTAGTGTGTGCGCAAGCAGCTGTGGAGTGATACATGGGGTGTGTGCAGCAGCTGTGGAGTGATACATAAGGTGTGTGCAGCAGCTGTGGAGTGATACATAAGGTGTGTGCAGCAGCTGTGGAGTGATACATAGAGGTGTGTGCAGCAGCTGTAGAGTGATACATAATGTGTGTGCAGCAGCTGTAGAGTGATACATAAAGAGCAGTGTGCAGCAGACATTGGATGAATACATCGGGTGCGTGTGCAGCAGCTGTGGAGTGATACAAAATGTGTGTCTGCAGCATTGTGAAGTGATACATGGGCGGTGTCAGCAGCTGTGGACTGATACATGGGGAATTGGTGCCAGCAGCTGTGGAGTGATCGATGGGGTGTGTGCAGAAACGCACTGTGGATGATACATGGGTTGTTGCAGCAGCTGTTAGGAGTGATGCATAGGGAATTGTGCAGCAGCTGTGGAGTGAATACATGGGGTGTGTGCAGAGCAGCTGTGAGTGATACATAATGTGTGGTGCAGCAGCTGTGGAGTGCATACATGGTGGTGAGTGTCAGGCAGGCTGTGGAGTGATGCAAGCACGTGTGCAGCAGCTGTGGAGTGCTACATGGGGTGTGTGCAGCAGCTGTGGAGTGATACTTTGGTGTAGTGCAGCAGACTGTGAAGTGATACATGTGTGGTGTGCAGCAGGGTGTGAGAGTGTACCAATAACGGTGTGTGCAGCAGCTGTGGAGTGAATAACCTGGGGTGTGTGACAGCAGCTGGGCGAGTGATACATGTGGGTGTGTGCTAGCAGCTGTGGAGTGATACATAAGGTGGTAGGGCGGGGGCAGCAGCTGTGGAGGTGATACATGGGGTGTGTGCACAGTGTGGAGAGTGATACAGGGTTGTGCAATGTGCAAGCCAGCTGTGGCGTGTATACCTGGGGTGTGTGCGGCAGCAGCTGTGGAGTGGACACATAACGGTGTGTGCAGCAGCTGTGAGTGATACATGGGGTGTGGTGCAGCAGCTGTGGACTGATACATGGGGTGTGTGCATCAAGCAGTGAAGTGATACATGGGGTTTGTGCAGCAGCTGTGGAGTGATTACATAAGTGTGTGCAGCAGGCTGTAGAGTGAAACAAATAAGGTGGTGCGGTGCAGCAGCTTAACTGGAGTGGATTACAATGGGGTGTGTTCACCTCAGCATTCTGGATGATACATAAGGTGTGTGCAGCATCTGGTGGAGTGATACATGGGGTGTGTGGCATCCAGCTGTTACAAGAATACCAGGGTGTGGGTCAGCAGCTTGATGTAGTGATACATAAGCTGTTTGCAGCAGCTGTGGAGTGATACATGGGTGTGTTGCAGGCAGCTTGTGGCAGTGATACATAAAGGCAGTGTGCAGGCACTAGTGAAGTTTGACTACATGGGTGTGTGGCAGCAGCTGTGACAATTGATACATCGGTGTGGTGCAAGCAGCTTGGAGTGATACATAAATTGTGTCAAGACAGCTGTGGAGGATACATGGGTGTCGTGCAGCAGCTGTGAGGAGAGATACATCAGGGGTGTGAGCGCAGATGTTCTGTGGAGTGATACATGGAGGGTGTGTGCAGCAGCAGTGATTGATAACTTGGGGTGTGAGTGACAGCAGCCTGTGGAGGATACATAAGGTGTGTGCAGCGCTGGTAGATTGCTACCTGGGGTGTGGTTCAGCAGCTGATGGAGTGATTACAACGGGGTTTGTGCCACACTGTAGAGTGATACAATGAGGTGTTTGCAGCAGCTGTGGAGTGAATACATGGTGTGTGTCTGCAGACTGTGAAGTGATACATAAGTGTGTGCAGCAGCTGTGAGAGTCTGAACATGGGGGTGATGTGCAGCAGGCTGTGGAGTGATACAATGGTTGTTCGCATCAGTGGATGATACGATAAGGTTATGCAGCCGCTTTCTCTGAGTGTGACAATGGGGTGTCGTGCAGAGCAGACGTGTGGAGTGTTACATGCGGGAGTGTGTGGTGCAGCAGCGTGTAGAGTGATACATGGGGTGTGTGCAGTCAGCTGTGGACGTGATACATGGCGTGTGGGCAAGGCAGCAGTGAGGAGTTGATACGTGGGGTGTGTGCAGACAGCTGATGGTAGTGATACATAAGTTGTTGTGAGCAGCACTGTAGAGTGATACATGGGGTGATATCAGCAAGCTGTATAGTGATACATCGGGGTGTGTGCAGCAGCTGTGGAGATGATAACAGGGTGTGTGCAGCAGCTAGTAGAGTGAAACATGGAGGAGTGTGTGCTACAGCCTGTGGAAGTGACTACATGGGGTTAGTCGCAGCAGCTGTTAAGTGGATACATCAGAGAAGAAAGTTGCCATAATGCGAATAATTTAGGGAACACTGGTTTACGTTAAGCTTAATGGACGTGTAATTGGACATCATCGAGGCCAATTGGTGTAAATTGGCCTCAAATTATAGTTAAATGATCAATTGGAGAACGTCCCCCACAAGAAGAAATCTGGATAATTCTTGGAGGTAAAACACTACACTAGTAGTGTTAGGAAAGAAAAAATTTGTAGGACGCCAAAGCTTCATACCAACCCCTGCAAGCACACCTAGATAAGTTTATTTTATTTATTTTATTTATTTATTTTCAAATTTGTGCACGAACCATTCAGAGTACAAAAAAATACAGATAAGCAGCAGTATGTGCCAAAGCAACTTATACACACACCATAGGCATTAACGGGCTGAGCTAAAATTACCATAAGATTTAACTAAGCAATGATGAAATCATGATAAAACATTAACTGTAAACAGATTACTATAAAGCACAAGTGGAGTATACACAAAGACAGGTCAATAGGTTTGCATTCGGGGGGGGGGGCCAGTTAGGTAGAGACTTACGGCGTTAGGATAGTGTATTTATAAAAATAAAAAAGTTAGATTCGGTTTTAGGATTTAACATTTATGTGATATAATTGTGAGAAACATTAAGATATACAATTTGTATAAAGGTTCAGTTATTCAGTATTTATTTGATTTTGGGTGAGATACTGTGATCTTTGAGGAAGAGACTGCAATTTATAATCAAGGTAGTGTTTCTTTAATATTTACAGTAATGAATTCCAATTTTTAGGGCCTTGTTAATGTGCATTGATTTTTTTGCATAAGTGTGAGATGGACACGAGGAATCATCAAGAGTGTAGTCCTGTTGCCTATGTGTTATGGTCATGTGTTCTGTTGATGTGGCCAGGAAATGTTTGAGGGGAGGGGTTAAATAATCATGAGTAAGTGTCTATGTATAGTACATAGGTACAGTAACTAGTAACAGGAGCGTTTTGTATAGGTGAGTCTCGGTTAGTGTATTGAATATTTGGTGGAGTGTGCTCCCTTGTAGTGAGAATCGTAGTTAACATTCTACACCTGCAATAGCCTATTGTGAGTAATTAGCTGTTCAAGGTAATGGTTAATTGTTAGTTACTGAGCATCCCCGCATGCACAAATTCAACAGGTGAGATAGGGGAAAGTAAGAGTGTGAATTTAAGGGCCAGGAGGGCTGACTGTGGGAATCATAGTACCGCGTACTTCGATAGTCACTTGTCCTCCAACACGTCCTTGGAAAGTTTTCCTTAAGAGAATCTGGTTGTCTATGTGTATTGAACAGTGAGTCTATATCTAAGGGATTACCCGAAGAATATTATTTACTCATCCCTCTGTTTAGTTTTTGTGATAGGTGATCGTTTATCATTATCGTTAAGGAGGGACACTGTAGCTCCTGTTAACCAAACTGACCTATTAAGTAGGTTTTCTGTCAATGTTTAGTGTAAGTAAGTTAGTCCTCATCCAGGTAATATTTTCTGTAATTCGGTATTTACATGTATTAGGCTAGCGTGACTAGGGCTCTGGGGGAGAGAGACTATGTAGTGTCCATCTGTCACAATTAGGTGGTTTTGAGTAATTGCGAAGCCATTTGAAGGTCATTTATGTATATGGAGAAAAAGTAAGAGAGCCAAGGACAACTACCCATGTGGGACACCCAAACGTTAATTGGTTGCGCAGAAGAAGTTTGCACCATTTTGTGTAGCACAATTGGCTTCTGCTTGCTGAGTATGACTTGAGTAGTTAAGGGAGTTCCTCTTATACCATATTGTATCAATGTATACGTGGAGCAAGTCTCTGGTCAACTGTACAACAAGCTTTAACGTAAGTCATGAAGATCACCCAGTGGAACTGTCTATTTTCTTTTTTTTCCTCAAATTGCATTTATATATGTTCTAGCATAGTGTATCAATAGCATCATTAGTATTTTTCATTCAGGCCTGAAACCAAATTGGCAGGGGTTGAGTATGTTCGGAGATATAGGTAGAGAGACGATTCGATTTAGAATTTAATTTTTTTTCAAAGATTTGTTGACGAGAGAGGTCTGTCTATAGTTGGATATTGCCTAAGTTATTCAACTCCTTTTGGTCTCCTCCTTTGTGAACTCGGGGTGACCCATGCTAAATTTGATACTGTACGGGAAGGTGGAGTATTCAATGGATTTGTTAATAGAAGTTTTTGCAATTGAAATTG
>NW_026507740.1:0-16082 GCF_026875155.1 Cherax quadricarinatus
ACCACTGAAAAATCTAAACAAAGGGGTAAAGGTAACTGTTATGAGACAGTGACATCACAAACTACAGGTGAACATAAACTGGATGAGACAATGAGATCACAACTACATGTGAACATGATTGGCAAGAGAGGTGAGATCACAAGCGACACATTAACAAAACTGGCTTTAAACAGTGAAATCAAAACTGCAGGTGAACATAACTGGCAGGATCCGTGAGATCACAAGCTACAGGTGAACAAAACTGGCATTTCCCGGTGAGATCACAATTTACAGGTGAATTAATGACGTGAGACAGTGAGATCCAAACTACAGGTGAACATAACTGGCATGGGACAGTGAGATTACAAACTACAGGTGAATATAACCAGCATGAGACAGTGAGATCACAAACTACAGGTGAACATAAGTGGCATGAGACAGTGAGTTTCACAAACAACAGGTGAACAAAAACGGTATGAGACAGTGAGATCACAAACTAAGGGAACATAACTGGCATGAGACAGTAAGATCACAAACTGCACATGAACATAACTGGCATGAGACAGTGAGATTACAAACTACAGGTGAACGTAACGGGCATGAGACAGTGAGATCACGAACTATGTGTGAACATAACTGGCATGAGACAGTGAGATCACAAACTACAGGTGAACATAACCAGCATGAGACAGAGAGATTACAAACTACAGGTGAACATAACCAGCATGAGACAGAGAGATTACAAACTACAGTGAAAATAACCGGCATTAGAAAGTGAGATCACAAATTACAGGTGATCATAACTGGCATGAGACATTGAGATCACAACCTACAGGTGAACATAACTGGCATTAGACATTGGGGAGCCAGGCCACCCCATTACCTCTGAATTTTTTTTTTATTATTTTTCAACCGATTTATTTTATTTTTGTTGTACTTTTAGAGGTGCATATGTAGAAGCATTTGACAAAGTTTCAGTATGATTGGCCAACAAACAACAGAGAAAAAAATATAAACATAATTTTTACATATGGCAGCACGACCTGACAAATTGGCACTACGAGTGGCACTTCCGACATTCCCAACTGTTAGAATACAAATAGCACGGCATTTTAACATAGCCATTTTATCTAATATATCTTATTATCAAGTTAAAAAAAAATACATTTGACAGAATTTTTGGCATTCGCCATAAATATCTGCCTTTTAACCCCGCATAAAATAAAAAATATTTGAGATTTTCCAAAAAATTTTACGTCTCAATTTCAAACACACTTTGTTTTATATTGTCTGTGAAAATCATTTCAATGCAATCATTAATAATGGAGTTATGGAGCGAAATAAGTGAATAAGTTACTTCAGAGATATAGGCCTAGAACGTCGGCAGGCCTACCATCTCAAAAAAAAATGTTCTTTGCGCAGAAATAGCGTTTTTTTCGGTGTATTTCTTAGTAAACTGATGTTCTAGTGCAGTTATCCTCTTCAAAACACCGTTTTCTAAATCCTCACATACAAGACATTAGAACAAGGGGACAAGGTAGTAACTCATTTTATGGAAATCATTGATGGGTGGACTCTAGTTTAATTATGGCCTACTTCGCCGCCACCATACCTGATATAAATGACTATAATTTCTTGTAGAAACGTTGTAGAACATTGATTCTTGTACCATTGTGTTGCCAAAGAGTTAAGCTATTTTTCTTTATGAATAACTCATTTCCACATTTTTTCGATTTTTTGGCGTATTTAGGGTCAGACTCGGGGCCTTGGCTCCTTTGAGATCACAAACTACAGGTGAAATAAGTGGCTTGGAGTCAGTGAGAGACCACAAACTACATGGATGGAACATAACTGGCATGAGAAAGAGATCACGAACTGCAGTTGAACAAAAGTGGCATTAGACAGTGAGATCAAAAAAATACAATTGAACATAGCCGGCAGGAGACAGTGAGATCTCAAACTTCAGGTGAACATAACTGGCTTGAGACAGTGAGAACCAAAAACTGCAGTTGTACATTATGGCATGAGCAGTGAGATCACAAACTTCTGGTGACATAACCGGCATGAGTCAGTGTGACCACAAACACATGGTGAACATATCCCTTCATGAGATAGGGGTTCATAAAATTACTGCATGAACATAACGCATGAGAATGTGAGATCAAAACTACAGGTGAACAAATGTGGCTTTGCATGAGGCAGTGAGGTGATCGCAAAATACAGCGTGACACATAACCGGCATGAGACAGTGAGATCAACAAAACTACAGGTGAATATAACTGGAATGAGGACTGGAGATCACAACCTACAAGGTGAACATAACCAGAATGAGACAGTGAGATCTCTCAAACTAAGGGGAACAAAACCAGCATGAGTCAGTGAGCGATCACAACTACAGGTGAACACTAACTAGCAGTGTCAGTGTGATCACAAACTTCAGGTGAAAATTTCCGGCATGAGACCCACTGAGATCAAAAACTTCAGGTGAACATAACCAGGCCACAAGGACTGTGAGATCATAAAACTACAAGTGAAACTTAATGGGAATGAGGCGTCAGATAAACAAACTACAGGTGAGCATAACTGGCTTGAGACAGTGGAGATCACAAACTACAGGTGAATAAAACCGGCATGGGACAGTGAGATCAAAAACTACAGGTGAATATAACCATCATGAGACAGTGGGATCATAAATTACAGGTGAATATAACTGGCATGAGACAGTGAGATCACAAACTACAGGTGACCAAAAGTGGCATGAGACAGTGAGATCACAAAATGCAGGTGAACATAACTGGCATGAGACCGTGAGATCACAAACTACAGGTGAACATAACTGGCATCAGACAGTGAGATCACAACCTACAGGTGAACATAACCAGCATGAGCCAGTGAGATCACAAGCTAGAGGTGAACAAAACCAGGATGAGACAGTGAGATCACAAACTATAGGTGAACATAAGTAGCATGAGACAGTGAGATCACAAACTACATGTGAACATAACCGGCATGAGACAGTGAGATCACAAACTACAGGTGAACATAACCGGCACCAGACAGTGAGATCACAAACTACAAGTGAACATAACGGGCATGAGAAGGAAACTGAATATAACAACTATAGGTGAACATAACTGGCATGAGACAGTGAGATTACAAACTACAAGTGAACATAACAAGCATGAGACAGTGAGATAACAAACTATAGGTGAACATAACCAGCATGAGACAGGGAGATGTCACAAAACTAAGATAAACATAACCAGATGAGACAGGTGTGATTCACAAACTTACTGGTTGAAACATAACCTGCATGAGACAGGTGAGATCATTTACGCAGGTGAACATAACCAGGCATGAGACGTGAGATCAAAAACTACAGGTGAACATAAGTGGAGATGGGACATAAGATCACAAACTACAGGTGAAACATAATTGGCAAATTAGACAGTGAGATCACCAAAACAATAGGTGAAAAAACATATCCAGCATAAGACAGTGAGATCATAAACTATTAGGTGAACATAACAAGAATGAGACAGTGAGATCACAAAGTACAAGTAAACACAACTGGCATGAGACACGAGATCAAAACCTTACAGGTGATCCATAATCAAGCCTGAGACAGTGAGAATCATTAATATTCAGGTGTAGATAACCGCATGAGTTGAGAGATCACAAATACAGGCGAACTTAAACGGCATGAGACAGTGAGATCACAAACTACGGGGGGAACATTACTGCTATTAGAGAGTTTGATTCACAAAACCTATAGGCGAAAATAACCAAGCCATCAGACATTGAGATCACATAATAAGGTGTGAACATAAATGTTATGAGTCAGTGAGAATCACAAACTACAGGTGAACATAACTGGCTTGAGACAATGAGATCACAATGTTAGGTGAAACATAATTGGCATTGAGTACAGTTGGAGATCACAAACTACAGGTGAACTTAACCAAGATGTGACATAATGATTACAAATACAGGGTAAAACATAACCGGCAATGAGACAGTGAGGATACACAAACTAAATGTGATCAAAAACTGGCATTGAGACATTGACATCACAAAAATATAGCGTGAACATTAATCGGCAATAGTCAGTGAGATCACAAACTACTTGTGAACTATAACTGGCATCGAGACAGGGGTTAATAAAACTAAAGATGAAAAAAATTGCATGACACAGAGAACGATCAACAAACTGCATGTGAAAATAAACGGGCATAGTCAGTGAGATCACAAGCTACACCGTAATCTAACTGGCAATTCGGTAGAGTTACAAACTACAGGTGATTGTAACTGACGTGAGACAGAGAGATACAAAATACAGGTGATCTAAAACCAGCATGAGACAGTGAGATCACAAAATACAGAGAGAACATAACTTGCATGGAACAGTGAGATTATACCAAACTACAGGTGAACATAACCAAGCATGTTAGTTAGTGAGATCACAAAACTTCAGGATGAACATAACTGGCTGAGGCGTTAGATCACAACTACTGGTGATCATAACTGGAATTACACAGATGAGATCACAAACTACAGGTGATCATAACTGGCATACACAGTGAGATCACAAACTAAGGTGAACAAAACTTTCCTGACGGCAGTTAGATCACAAAACTACAGGTGAACATATCCAACCATGAGACAGTGTGATCAAAAAACTACAGGTGTACATAAGAGGCATAGACAGTTGAGATTACAAACTAAAGGTGAATTAACCAGCAGAGACAGTGAGATCACAAACTACAAGGTGAAAATAACTGGCATGAGAAAGTGAGATCACGATCTGCAGTGTACATAACGGGAATGAGACAGTGAGATCACCAAACAACCCGTTAACAAAACCGGATTGAGACAGTGAGATCACAAAACTACAGGTGAACATAAAAGGCATGAAGGTCAGTGAGTTAGTTAAAAAAACTTCAGGTTGTAAATTCCTGGTGAGACAATGTGATTACAAACTATAGGTGAGTGTAAGCGTCATGAGTATGTGAGATCACATAACCACAGGTGAACATAATTGGAATGACTCAGTGAGATTTCAAAGTTACAGGTGTGAACGCAACTGGCATGAGACACGTGAGATCACAAACTACAGTGTACATACTACATGAGAAAGTGAGAGCACAACTACTGGTGAACTTAACTTGATAGGCAGTGAGATACATACTACGGTGAAACATAAACTTGCATGAGACAGTGTGATCACAATCTACAGGTGACAATAACCAGCATTAGACAGTGAAATCACAAAAAACTATAGGTAAGATTACTGGCATGAGAACAGAGAGATCACATCTTACAGGTGAACATTAACTAGCATGGAAAGTGAGATAACAATCTACAGGTGAAAAAAATTTGTATGAGCAGTGTGATCACAAACATTCAGGGTAATATAACCAGCTTGAGACAGTGAGATCACAACTATAGGTGAACATATCCAGAATGAGACATGAGATCCTAAAATACAAGTGAACATAGCCAGCATGAGACAGTGAGGATCATATATGACAGCGTGAAATAACCAGCATGAGACAGTGAGATCACAAACTACAGGTGAACATAAGTGGGATGGACAGTGAGATCAGAAACTAGAGGTGAACATAATTGGCTTTAGAAGTGAGATCAACAATACAATAGTGTGAATATATCCAGCATATGCAGTGAGATCTTAAAATTTATGGCTTGTGAACATAACCAGCAATGAGACAGTGAGATCACAAAGTACAAGTAAACTACTACTTGCATGAGACAACGATGATCACAAACTACAGGTGACATAATCAGCCTGAGACAGTTGAGATCATTAAACTAAGGTGAAGAATCAGTCCAGCATGAGATAGAGAGGATCACAAACTACCAGGCGAATCATAACCGGGCATGAGACAGTTGAGATCACAAAACTACGGTGTGATCAATAACTGGCAATTAGAGAGTTAGGATTCAACAATCTACAGGCGAAATTACCAGCATCCGACATTGAGATCTCTAATAAGGGTGTTCATAAACTGTTATGAGACAGTGAGATCACAAAACTAAGGTGAAAATAACTGGCTTGAGACAATGAGATCACAAGTACAGTGTGAACATAATTGATGAGACAGTTGAGTGAGATCAAAAAACTTCAGTTGAACATTAAACACGCTTGAGTCATAAAAGTTTACAACCTACAGGTAAACATAACCGGCATTGTGACAGTGGAGATCACAAATAAATGTGATCATAACTGGCATGAGGACATTGGACATCACAAACTATAGGTTGAACATAATCCGGCATGTGACAGCTGAGGATCACAAACTACTTGTGAACATAACTGGCATGAGACAGGGAGCATCATAAACTACTCATGAAAAAAACTTGTGACACAGAGAGATCACAAACTGAGGTGAAAATACCCGGCATAGTCAGTGAGGATCACACAGTACAGGTTTAACGTAACTGCAATTGACGGTGAGATTACAAACTAAAGACGTGAAGTACTGACGTGAGACAGAGAGATCACATCTACAGGTGAATATAAACCAGCATGAGACAGTGAGTTCACAAAACTACAGGGAGAACATAACTTGCATGGGATAGTGTGGATTACCAACTACAGAGTGAACATAACCAGCATGAGATAGTGAGATCACAAAACTTCAGGTTGAACAAAACTGGCATTGAGGCAGCTTAGATCCACAAACTACAGGTGATACATAACTGGAACGACACAGAGAGCTCCAAACTACTGGGTGAACATAACTTTCTTGAGGCAGTTAGATACACAAACTACAGGTGAAACATAACCAACATGAGACAGTGAGATCAAAAACTAAGGTGAACATAAGTGGCATAAAGACAGTGGGATTACAAACTACATGTGAACAAACCAGCAATGAGACAGTGGAGATCACTAAAATACAGGTGAACATAACTGGCATGAGAAGTGAGATCACGACTGCAGGTGTACATCAGGATTTGCGACAGTGCGATCACAAACTACCCGTTAACAAAACCGGTTTGAGACAGTGAGATTCACAACTACAGGTGAACATAAAAAGGCATGAGGTCAGTGAGTTAAAAAACTTCAGGTTGTACATTCCTGGCTAGAGTACAATGAGATTACAAACTATAGGTGAGTGTAAGCGTTCATTGAGAATGTGAGATCACAGGCTACTACAGGTGAAAACATAATTGGAATGACACAGTGGAGATTACAAAGTACAGGTGGAACGCAATGGCATGAGGACAGTGAGATCAAAACTACATGTGAACATAAACGACATGAGACAGTGAGAGAGAGCACAAAACTACTGGTGGGAAACATAAACTTGCATAAGGCAGAGAGATCACAAATACAAGTCGTGTACATAACCAGCATGATGACAGTGAGATAACAAAACTACAGGTGAACATAACTAGCATGAGAAAGTGAGTTAACAATACTCCAGGTGAACAAACAATTTGTTATTGAGTCGTGAGATCACAAACTTCAGGTTAATATAACCTGCTTGCTTGAGACAGTGAGATCACCAAAATTCTTTAGGTGAACATATCCGATGAGACAATGAGATCAAAAAGTACAATGTGAGCATAAACTGGATGTGACAATGAGATCAACAAACTACAGGTGAACTTTACACCAGCATGAGTGAGAGAAATTGAGATCACAATCAACAGAGTGAACTTAAACAAGATGAGATATTTGAGATCACAAACTGCAGGTGATAACATAACTGGCCAGAGAGTGAGATCACCAACTACAGTGTGTTGCATAAAAGGCATTGGACAGTGAGAGAAACACAAAACTGCTGGTTGAACCATATCCAGCATTGAGACAGTGTGATCACAAACTAAGGGCGGAAACACAACTGGGCATGATGACAGTAGATCACAAATACATGTTAACCCTAACTGGGCATGAGACAACTAAGATCACAAACTTAAAGGTGAATATAACTGGCATCTTGAGACAGTGAGATCATAACTATGGCTGAACTTAACTGGCATGAGACCAATGAGATCCAAATACAGGTGAACATAACTGGCACAGGACAGTGAGTTTCACAAACTAAAGTGTGAAACATAACTGGATCTGACAGTGAGATCACAAACTACAGGTGAACATAAACTGGCATCAGACAGTGAGATCACAAATACAGGTGAACAAAACTAACATGAGGTCAGTGAGATCACAAAATGGTCACTATAAGGTGAACATAAAACCGGCATTAGACAGTGAGATCATAAAATTACAGGTTGTAATTAACTGGATGGAGAATGTGAGATCACAAACTACGAGTGAACATAATTGGATGAGATAGTGAGATTTACATACTACAGGTGAAAACAGTAAATGGCACGAGAAAGTGAGATCAACAAAACTACAGATGTGAAACATAACGGCATGAGACAGTGAGATCACAAAACTACAGGTGAACATTACCAGCAGGGAGAGAGTGAGATCACAAACTTACAGGTGTGCCTAAACTGGCATAATGAAACAGTGAGATTACAAACTGCAGGGTGAATCTAACTGGCAAGTGCAGTGAGATCACAAACTAACAGGTGACATAATCTGTAATGAGACAGTTGAGATCATAAATCTCAGGTGAAATTACCTGGCAGAAAGAGAGTGAGATCACAAACTGACAGGGTGAACATAATTGGCATGAGGACAGTGAGCATCACAAAAATACTGGTGAACATAACCGGATTGGGACAGTGGAGATCACCAAACTACAGGTGGAATTAACCAGCATGAGACAGTGAGATCACAAACTACTGGTGAACATAACCAGCGTGAAATCTGTGGAAGAGATCACATTCTACTTTTGAACATAACTAAGCATGTGACAGATGAGATCACAAACTACACGTGAACATAAACCGGAATGAGACAGTGTGTGGACTCTATATGACCGCGGGTTCAATCCGGCCGGGGGTATGGTTTATTTGCAATCGTGTCATTACGATTTCTTAAGTCATGTTGACGGCGCAGTGAAGGACTTGAGCTAGAGTTCGTCACGACCAGCTAGTGGAGATTCGTCTGTTAAACTAACTTGCATTTGTGGTCACAAGAGGTGCCTGTGCTAAACTTTCCTATGGTGTAGAAAATATACTAGTTGGATGATCTATTGTGGTAGCTGTGGTCTAGTGGCTAACGCGACGGGTGGAGTTTTGAGACTCTATGACCGGGGTTCAATCCCGGCCGGGTATGGTTTTTTTTTTTTGAGACAGTGAGATCACAAACTACAGGTGAAAATACACGGCAAATGAGACAGTGCAGATAACAAACTACAGGTGAAAATAACCAGCATGAAACAGTGAAGATCACAAACTACAGGTGAAACAATAACTGGCATCAGACAGTGGAGATCAAAACTACGGTGATCATAACTGGCATCGACAGTGAGATTACAAACTTCAGGTGAACAAAAACTAAAATGAGACAGTGAGAGCATCAAACTACAGGTGATCCATAACCAGCATGAGACAGTGAGAGCACAAACTACAGGTGAAATAACCAGCATGAGGACAATGGGATCAAAACTTACAGGTGAACATATCCGGCATGAGTAGTGAGATCACAAACTACAAAGTGAACATAATGGGCATGAGACCAGTGATATCACAACTTACAGGTTGATATAACTGACAATTAGACAGTGAGATTTCTCAATTCTAAAGGTGAAAGATAACCAGCATGAGACAGTGAGAAAAAAAATACAGGTGAACTTAATGGCAATGAGACAGTGAGATCACAAACTCAGGTGGAACATAACCTAATGAGACATTGAGATCACAAACTACAGCGTAGAAAATAAACCAGCATGCATGAGGACTGTGATATCACAAAGTATAGGTGAAACACAATGAAAAGGGGACAGTGAGATCACCAAAACTCCAGGTGAAACATACTAGCTTGAGACAGTGAGATCACATACTTAAGGTGAACATAATTGGCAATTAGACAGTGAGATCACAAACTTAAGGTGAACATAACCTTGAATGAGACAGTTGAGATCACAAAAGACAGGTAACATAACTGGCATGAGACAACGAGATCACAAACTACAGGGTGAACATAATCAGTAAGAGGACTGTGGATCATAAAATTACAGGTGACATAAAACCAGCATCAGATGAGAGATCACAAACTACAAGTGAAACATAACCGGTGTGAGACAGTGAGACCATGAACTACGGGTGTACATAACTGCATGAGAGAGTTAGATCACAACTATAGATGAATATAACCAGCATTCAGACACTGAGAGATCTCAAAACTAAGGGTGAAGGTACTGTTATGAGACAGTGACATCACAAACTCAGGTGAACATAACTGGCATGAGACAATGAGATCACAAATAATGATAACATGATTGGCAAGAGTGAGTGAGATCACAAGCGACACAATAAACAAAACTGCATATTAAACAGTGATAACACAAACTGCAGGTGAAAATAACTGGGCTGGAAGTCAGTGAGATCACAAGCTACAGGTGAACAAAAACTGGCATTTTGCCGGTGAGATTACAAAACGTACAGGTGAGCGTAAAAACCAGCATGAGACAGTGAGTTCACAAAAACTTAAAAGACGTGAACATAAGTGGCATGAGACAGGTTGAGATCCAAACAACAGGTGAACATAAACCGGTATGGAGACAGTGAGATCACAAACTAAGATGAACATACTGGCATGAGACAGTAAGATCACAAAACTGCCACATGTACATAACTGGCATGAGACAGTGAGATTTACAAACTACAGGTGAACGTAACGGGCATTGAGACAGTGAGATCACGAACTATGTGTGAACATAACTGGCATGAGACAGTGAGATCCACAAACTACAGGTGAACATAACCTGCATGAGACAGAGAGATTACAAAACTACAGGTGAACATAAAACCAGCATGAGACAGAGAGATTACAAAATACAGTGAAAATAACCGGGCATTAGAAAGTTGGGGGTGAATTTTTCCCCACAAATTACAGGTGATCATAACTGGCATGAGGACATTGTGCTTGGAGATCACTACATAAAGGATGGAAATAACTGGGCATTAGGACATTGGGGTGCCAGGCCACCCCATTACCTCTGAATTTTTTTTATTATTATTTTTCAAACGATTTATTCTTATTTTTGTTTGTACTTTTAGAGGTGATTTGTAGAAGCATTTGACAAGTTTCAGTATGAATTGGCAACAAACAACAGAGAAAAAAATATAAACATAATTTTTAACTTATGGCAGCTCGACTGACAAATTGGACAATACGAGTGGCAATACTTCCGACATTCCCAAACTGTTATAGAATACAATAGCACGGCATTTTAACATAGCCATTTTATCGAATATATCTTATTATCAAGTTAAAAAAAAATAACATTTGACCGAATTTTTGGCATTCGCAATAATATTTGCCTTTTAAACCCCGCATTAAAATAAAAAATATTTGAGAATTTTCCAAAAAATTTTACGTCTCAATTTCAAAAACACTTTGTTTTATTTTGTCTGTGAAAATCATTTCAAAGCTATCATTAATAATGGAGTTATGGAGCGAAATAATAAGTGATAAGTTACTTCAGAGATATAGGCCTAGAACGTCGGCAGCCTACAATCTCAAAAAAAATTGTTCTTTGCGAGAAATAGCGTTTTTTTTTTTTCGGTGTTGTATTTCTTAGTGTATACTGATGTTCTTGTGCAGTTTTCCTTTCAAAACACCGTTTTTTCTATCACTAAACATACAAAACTATTTAGAACAAGGGGAAAAGGAGTAACTCATTTTTATTGAAACTATTGCTGGTGGACTCTAGCCTTTATTATGGCCTAATTCGCCGGACACCAACTGATACAAATGACTATAAGTTCTTGTAGAAAACGTTGTAGAACATTGATTCTTGTACCATTGTGTTGCCAAAGAGTTAAGCTATTTTTCTTTATGATTAACTCATTTTTCCACATTTTTTCGATTTTTTGGCCGTATTAGGTTCAGGACTCGGCGGCCCTGGCTCATTGTGTTCCACCAAACTACAGGTGAACATTAAGTCGGCATGGTCAGTGAGACCACAAACTACTGGTGAGCATAAATGGCATGAGAAAGTGAGATCACGAACTGCAGTTTTGGAACAAAGTGGCATAGACAGTGTGATCAAAAAATACAATTGAACATAGCCGGCAGGAGACAGTGAGATCTCAAACTTCAGGTGAACTTAACTGGTTGAGACAGTGAGAACACAAACTCAGTTGGAACATAATGGCATGAGCAGTGTGATCACAAACTACAGGGTGAAAACATAACCGGCATTGAGGACAGTGAGACCACAAAAACTACAGGTGAACCATAACATCATTGAGAATAGTTGGGATCATAATTTAGAGTGAACATAATCCGGCATGAGATGGTGGAGATCACAAACTACCAGGTGAACAAAAGTGCATTGGAGCAGAGAGATCACAAAACTACAGGTGAAAACATAAACTGGCATGGGACAAGTGAGGATCACCCTCAGGTGAACATAACCAGAATGAGACAGTGAGATCACAAAACTACAGTGTGGAACAAAACACAGCATGAGGACAGTGGTTGAGAATCACTAACTAAAGGTGAACATAACTAGCAGATACAGTGAGATCACAAACTACAGGTGAACATAACCAGCATGAGAACTGATTTCAAAAATACAGGTGAACATAACCGGCACATGACAGTGAGATCATAAACTTCAAGTGTACATAATAGGCATGAGGCAAGCAGTTAAAACTAAAACTCAGGTGAGCATAACTGCATCGAGAGAGTGAGGATCACAAACTACAGGTGAATATAACCGGCATGGGACAGTGAGATCAAAAACTACAGGTGAATATAACCATCATGAGACAGTGGGATCATAAATTACAGGTGAATATAACTGGCATGAGACAGTGAGATCACAAACTACAGGTGACCAAAAGTGGCATGAGACAGTGAGATCACAAAATGCATGTGAACATAACTGGCATGAGACCGTGAGATCACAAACTACAGGTGAACATAACTGGCATCAGACAGTGAGATCACAACCTACAGGTGAACATAACCAGCATGAGCCAGTGAGATCACAAGCTAGAGGTGAACAAAACCAGGATGAGACAGTGAGATCACAAACTATAGGTTAACATAAGTAGCATGAGACAGTGAGATCACAAACTACATTGAACATAAAACCGGCATGAGACAGTGAGATCACAAACTACAGGTGAACATAACCGGCACCAGACAGTGAGATCACAAACTACAAGTGAACATAACGGGCATGAGAAACTGATATCACAAACTATAGGTGAACATAACTGGCATGAGACAGTGAGATTACAAACTACAAGTGAACATAACAAGCATGAGACAGTGAGATAACAAACTACAGGTGAACATAACCAGCTGAGACAGTGGAGATCCAAATACAGATAAAACATAACAGCATGAGACAGTGAGATCACATACTACAGGTGACATAACCAGCATGAGGACAGTGAGATAATATTAAGACAGGTGAAACATAACCAGCATGAGACAGTGAGTGAGATACCAAACTACAGGTGAACATAAGTGGGATGGGACAGTAAGATCACAAACTACAGGTGAACATAATTGGCATTAGACAGTGAGATCACAAACAATAGGTGAACATATCCAGCATAAGACAGTGAGATCAAAAACTATAGGTGAACATAACCAGAATGAGACAGTGAGATCACAAAGTACAAGTAAACACAACTGGCATGAGACAACGAGATCACAAACTACAGGTGAACATAATCAGCCTGAGACAGTGAGATCATAAACTACAGGTGAAGATAACCAGCATGAGTTAGAGAGATCACAAACTACAGGCGAACATAACCGGGCATAAGAACATAAGAACATAAGAACAAAGGGAAAACACTGCAAAAGGGGCTACTGGCCCATGCGAGGCAGGTCCAAGTCCTACCGGCTTAAGCCAATGCACCCAACCTAGTCAGGTCAGGTCACATTGACTTAAGGGAGGAACACGGCAACCGACCTGTTAGCACAAGCTATCAGGTCCAACTCACACCCACCCACATCTACTCATGTATTTATCCAACCTATTTTTAAAGCTACAAAACGTTCGGCCTCTATAACGTACTTGGGAGTTTGTTCCACTCATCCACAACTCTATTACCAAACCAGTACTTTCCTATATCCCTCCTGAATCTGAATTTTTCCAACTTAAAACCATTGCTGCGAGTCCTGTCTGGGCTAGATATTTTCAGCACACATTTACATCCCCTTTATTTACCCTGTCTTTCCACTTATAAACCTCAATCATATCCCCCAATTCTACGTCTTTCTAGAGAGTGCAGTTTCAGGGCCCTTAGTCTATCCTCATAGGGAAGGTTTTCTGATACATGGGATCATCTTTGTCATCCTCCTTTGTACATTTTCCAGAGAATTTTACCCATTCTGTAATACGGTGACCAAAACTGTGCAGCATAATCTAAATGAGGCCTAACCAGGATGTAAAAGAGTTTGAAGAACAACCTGAGACTCCTATTATTTATGCTTCTTGATATGAAGCCAAGGATTCTATTTAGCTTTATTGCGAACACTTATCACTGTTTTTCTTGGTTTCAGATTACTGCTAACCAGAACTCCTAAATCTTTTTCGCAATCCGTAATATTAAGATCTACATTATTTAGTTTATATGTGGCATGGTTATTGTCCTGTCCAACATTTAGAAATTTTTGCTTTTTGTCTATATTAAACTGCATCTGCCACTTCTCCGACCACTGCATCAGTCTATTCAAAATCTTCCTGGAGTGCTCGAATGTCCTCGTCAGAATGAATTCGACGGCCTATTTTGGTGTCATCGGGAAACTTGCCGATGTCGCTCTTTATGCCCTCATCTATGTCGTTTATGTAGATGTGAACAGCAGGGGGCCCAACACTGACCCCTGTGGAACACCGCTCGTGACGCTTCCCCCCTCTGATTTCTCCCCATTTATGCAAACTCTCTGCTGCCTATTTGTCACCATGCCTCTATCCAGGAAAAAATTTCTCCTCCTATTCCATGTGCTTTAATTTTCCTCAATAGTCTCTGATGTGGGACCCTGTCAAAAGCCCACTGAAGTCCATTACACAATATCATATTCATTACCATGATCTACCTCCTCAAATACCTTAGTGAAAAAAGTTAATAAATTCGTAAGGCAGGAACGCCCCTTTGTAAAACCATGCTGAGATTCGTTGATTAATTTATGCTTTTCAAGGTGGCTACGAACTGCCTCGGCAATTATTGATTCCATAAATTTTCCCACTATGGAGGTTAGGCTTATTGGTCTATAGTTCGAAGCTAAGGACCTGTCACCTGTTTTGAAAATAGGTATAACATTTGCCATTTTCCACTTATCTGGCACCATGCCAGTTTGTAGTGATATGTTGAAAAGATTAGCCAAAGGTGTGCATGAGACAGTGAGATCACAAACTACGGGTGAACATAACTGGCATTAGAGAGTTAGATCACAAACTATAGGCGAAAATAACCAGCATCAGACATTGAGATCACAAACTAAGGGTGAACATAACTGTTATGAGACAGTGAGATCACAAACTACAGGTGAACATAACTGGCTTGAGACAATGAGATCACAAAGTACAGGTGAACATAATTGGCATGAGACAGTGAGATCACAAACTACAGGTGAACATAACCAGCATGAGACATAAAGATTACAAACTACAGGTAAACATAACCGGCATGAGACAGTGAGATCACAAACTAAATGTGATCAAAACTGGCATGAGACATTGACATCACAAACTATAGGTGAACATAATCGGCATGAGACAGTGAGATCACAAACTACTTGTGAACATAACTGGCATGAGACAGTGAGATCATAAACTACACATGAAAAAAACTTGCATGACACAGAGAGATCACAAACTGCAGGTGAACATAACCGGCACTAGTCAGTGAGATCACAAGCTACAGGTAAACATAACTGGCAATTGACGGTGAGATTACAAACTACAGGTGAATGTAACTGACGTGAGACAGAGAGATCACAAACTACAGGTGAATATAAAAACCCG